>WSXT02030992.1:0-45297 GCA_011762715.2 Neuroterus valhalla | reverse complement strand
CAAAGCTCATGCCTTAGCCCCCAAGACCAACTGACCACTCAAAAAGTATGCGAGTGAGAAAGTTAGTCAAATTGACGTGAGTAAAAGAGGTTATTTCGTTTGTTTTGATGCAAATGGCAAAATGTTCTCCGTGCTGATTAAATGTTATGCATGTTTATAAATACGTAATTGACCGATTTCTAAACTGAGTCACCTCATATTAACTTTTAATGAAATTATAATACTCTTCATGTTTATGTTTCGAACAACTTCAAACTTTTCCATCAGGTGATAGAACTTACATCATTTCTTTATCATATTACAAATTTAAAATGTACTTACCAATACTTTTTCTTCTCAAATTTTGTTGACACATTCTTCAAACAAGAACTGAAAATACGGTTTATATATTTATTTCGCATAATGATCAACAAAAGAATATAACCTCGTTGCGTCAATTTAAGAAACTTTCTCACTCGCACACTTTTCCATGTATAGGAAAAGGACAACTGCGCACCTGCGCACGAAAATTTAAGATCTTCCTGTAATGTGCCTATCACTTACGATAATGTTTCTATTGCAAGTCTCGAAGGGCTTTCCACTGGCAGTTGGGTCTCCTTATTATTCATTCGTGAGTAAATCCTTGAATATGCTGTTTGATATCAAATTTAATCTCAATCTGTCAGATCGTTATGTCTTTTTTTGCAAGCCAGCCTCTTAGTCTTCTCATCTGATCGTACAAAATCAATTCCTCATGCTAATTTTCATTGTATTTTCTAAAATTCGTATATTATAATTTCACCCCCTTTAGCGAAATAAAAGTATTATCAGGTACATAATATCAAATTGGGAGAAATATTTAAAGCCGTGTATTTAAAGCCAAACGTACGGACAGTCCGGACGTTTCTACTGTCCATACTTTTAGCCTGGCCATATAATCAGAGTTGAAGGTACGGAAAGTCCGTACATTTAGTATGTTCCTGTAGTCAGAGCTAAACGTACGGAATGGGCGTAATTCCAGCCCCGGCTTCTCTTATAATGCAAGGAAAATTCTTCCTCTCTTTCCCTGCTTCCTAGTTAGGTCGACACCCTGTGAAAATTTAACTTTCTTAGTGGAAAATTAACCTATTTGGATAAAAATTAAACTATTTATATGAATATTGACGGGGGTCAAAAAAGCGGACGTGTCAAGTGTGCCACGTCTACTCTTTTTTTTACTTCTTTTGCGAAACGATAATAAAATATAAAAAATCGTAAAAAAAGTCCGATTTTTGCGATTCAAACTTGGTTGTAAATCTAACACCAATAGCATATCAAATGTGTGAAAATTGGTTGGAAATTTCGGGAAATTCAAGAAGCTGCATTTGCGTGAAATTTATGTGTCGTAAGCGATGCTCGTAAAAATTTTAAACCGGTGTCTCTCGCCAGACTCCCTATGCTAGAGCATTGATCGGGCAAGGTATCATATGTCAATGCTAATGAGAGTATACTAGGATCGTTAACGCTTCTCTTTCATGTCGCAATAGGTCATAAACTATGCTCGTAAAGATTCCAACTGGTATCATATTCTTAAGTCAATAACGCTTTTCAGCGTCACGGTAGCAAAATACTTTTTGTGGATTAGGTCTCTACCCACGAAATCTCTCTACCCTCGTATAAGGAACTTCGTTCCAATAGCCCAAATTTGGTAACGTAGGTAATGGTCGGATCCTGTTCTGTAGCGACCCAGATATTATACGGTCCTGTAATAATTGTCGCCACGTAAAGGCGCTGAGTCTATTCTTCCGCTCGTCTAGACTTGCGAAAATATTTTATCCTTCACATCACAGATTGATCTCGTGTCTACTGAAACGTACTGGTAATGTGACTCCAGATCGCTTGCCAGTTGCTTCTTCTGAAATTCGAGAATATTTTTTGAGTATACGTGCCACCCAAAAATAAAAATGTGAATCACAAATTGCAGAGATCACAGCCCTCCGTAGGGTGAAACTGAAAAACGAAGTTCAAAATAGCTAAAAACGCAATTCTGCACTGGATTTCTAATTTTTGAAAAATTCAGGATTAAATTCTTCAAGAGATTGGTGAGAACTGATTCATGACTTCTTCGTCTATTTTTCTCTTATGTCAATGCAAAAAGCGGAAAATACAGATTTTTTAAAATTCATTTCTTTTTCTCCTAGAACAATTTTTTTACATCGCAGGTATTCATAGGCGAAAAAGAATCTTTTTTTGTTCTGATACTGTTGACATTATGCATCCAATGATATTCTGTGAAACTCATTTTTTAGTTTTTGAAATTTTCTACTTTTGGATAATTAATTTTTTTTTGTACCATTAAGCCATAATCTTATGCGGGGCAGCGTAACTCGTAAAGAGTCATAATTGGTTGATTTGAATACACCGGAGGACAGTTTCCTGCCAACATGCCAACAGCACGCGGTAATTCCGGACGGTCACCCATCCAAGTACTAGTAGCGCCCAACGCTGCCTAACCTCAGTGATCGAACGAGAACTGGTTTTTCGAACGTGTCATGGCCGTTGGATTATTTTGGATTATTGATTTTACAAATTCTTTTTTTAATTCAATTTAAATTCTAATTCTCGTCTAATTTTCTTCCTCTTAAGTGGGTTAATTAAAAGACAGGATGAAGTCTTTAAGAATGTTTTGTTAGATTCTATTAAAAAAAATAGTTTTAATCGTAATGTCAAAGAGAAACTCTCTGATGATTATAAAAAGAAAAATAATTTGATTATAATTAAGACTATTTGATTTTAAAAGGACAAGTCTAAATTCTACTTTCTGGATTAAGATCGATGCAGTAGACATTGAATGACTGAAATAATAACTCGATTTGTTTAGGAATACAGATTACATACTTTTTATCGATTTCAAATATTATTTCCCCAATCTAAATGAACTTTCGAAATTTACCCAATTTTTTAACAATAGTAATTCAGCTTATAGGACTGTAAATCTGAGTTCAAAATATTTCTTTCGGAACTGTTAAACTTATCGACTTGGATTGATTTCAAATAAACCAAAAATTTATATCTACATTCATTTTGATCTCATATTGCCAAATTTTTTTTATTTTGTTACTTCCAGGATTTGAAATAAATTTTCTTTTAAATGCCTTGTGCATTGCAAATTGAGAAGCTTGCAAATTCGAGAAATTTTCTTATCCATTAATGAATTTGAAAGTGATTCGAATTCCAACTTTAGCGTTTTCTATTCTATTTGAATTCTTATTGATAATTGAAGATTTATAATTCAACTTATTATTATTATTATTATTATTATTATTATTGAAAAAACATTAAATTAAAGGAACTTTCATATTCGAATGCTTTCGGACTTTAAATTAAAAAGGATTTGAATTCAAATTAATCTATTCTAACTGCTTTCGACTCCAAATTGTGTATCCAAGGCTTTTGAAGGATGTAATCTACGGCGTACAGTTATTCTCTGAATTCGATAACTTCATAATGATTTATAAAATGAACTGAAATTCTAAGTGTGCTTCAGAAAAAAAATTCAGGCTGAAATTGTTTATTTATCAGAAGTTATTTAGAGTTTCACTTTTTGTTTTCTCGTCAGGGAAAAGTTACAATTCTTACCCAATCCTAATAATAAAGGCCTAATTAAATTCTTTGAAGGGTTCTCTGCTATTCCATTGGGGTAGGTTTTATTTAAAAATTAAAGTGGAAATCATAGTTATTGCAATTTTCATAAACAATGAAAGTTCAAATTTCAATTAACACTACCCAAATAGAATTGTAGAGAATCGTCCAAGAATTAAATGAGGCATTGATCATTAGGATTAAATAATAATTGTAACTTTTCCCTTACGAGAAAGCGAAAACGAAAACTCTAGATAACTTCTGATAAATAAACAATTTCAATCTGAATTACTTCGCAAGAATTATTCAACAAATAAAGGTTCTTATTTGAGGCGGTATAACTGAAATACGAAATTAATGAATGTTGAACATTTTTGACTTGAAAATGTCCAGATTTCACGACTTCTAATAAGAAAAATTATGAAACTTCTAAGGTGGGTACTCGCAGTTAAAAATTCTGTTATTTCAAATGCTATTAATTAGAAATTGTCTATAATTATACAGCTTCAACGAGAAATTATGCAATTTTTAAGGTTTTCAATAGAAATGTACAACTTTTCCCAGTTTTGAATTTCAGTTTCAAAAGTATCAGTATGATTTAAATTTGAACTTAACACAAAACTCCCAAGAAGAACACAAAAGAGTCGATTCGTTTCTTTTTTTCTTCAAAAAGTCGCACGATCCAAGCCAAGTCAATCACAAATATTGCACAAAAGCAAGTTTGGTTGCCTACGTTCAGGCGATCCCAGTACCTAAAACATTTTACGCAAAATCACCTCTGTATAAACTTGTGAAGTTCATACTTCTGAAATTACGTTCCATGAAAAAAGAATCTTTTTTGTTGAACTACAGTTATTCGATTCAAGCAGATTTTTAATGAAATTATATTCATTTTGACTGAGAACTTGGATTATTTTATCAAATTTTCAAAATAGGATGGAGGCGACTCGTTCATTGGCTGATTCAAACCTCAGACATTAGCGCGGGAAATTCAAACTATGGGCCTACCCGACTAATTTTGTCAAGGAATCTGCAATAATCAGTGCAAATACATGCATTTTAACGAATAGTCATCTGCCATTCTACTTAATTACGATAAATTCATTTGAACTGAATGCGAAATGCCTTTAGAAACTTCCAAAGTAATAACTAAATCTGTAACATAAATATAAATACAAAAGTACTTATCCCATCATAATTTATAATTCATTATTACTTGAATCATCTCCTCATATAGAAAAAAGATAGGAGAACCCAACAACACGATTTAGATCAAACCACAAGACATACACAAAACTGCCCAAAAAACCATAATCGGTATTAATTCTTTTAGGAGATTTCTCCCAAAAAATATATTATTATGATTTTTATTGTTTGAGAGACAAAATAAATTTTCAAACATCCACCAAGACCTTCTTTTAATGTGAATAGTGCGAGGCCCTTCGGAAAACGCAGACCATATAAAATTTTACTTCCGCCAACGAATTTATATTTTACACCCTACGATAAGAAGCGTAAATCAACTGTTTGAATTATCACCGATAATCAACTGTTTAAATTATTATTGATCATCAACTCTTATCTTTTCCCAACCAAAAGGAATTAATCCATTTTTTCACCTATCACTAAAGTCGGGACTTCACCCAACAAATAACCTCAAAATTGAAAACCACTAATTTATTCATATTTACAGAATATATACTCAAAATCTCCCCCTCAAAGCCCAAAAATTTCAATAAAAACAAATGAAAATTATGGAGGGAAAAGTTCTATAAATCCATATAAATCATATCGATGACACTGGAAACACAACATGGGAGAAAATTAAGATTTCGCCGGTCACAAAAATAAATAACTAAACACTTTTTATGCAAGAAACTGATTGAACCAAAATCAACAAGAAATTGCTTGAAGGTTTGCAATCATGTGACCCCAGGAATTTCAAGAGAAAAATAAATAAGGTACGAAAAAGGAGAGATAAAAGTCAAGGAAACATGCTTGGTTAAATGACAGGAGAGGGATTTTAATATCTGGAATTCTTACCGATACCTTTGGATTTTCGATGTCCTCTTAGTGTCATAGAATCTTACTCAATCACAGATTTTAAGGCTGATTAATGGAGATCACTACTAACTTGTTAATATTGACAAAAATTAGAAATAAACCGAATGGCACACAAATAGAGACTCAACGCGTCTCTCACCTCACTTCTCACTCTGAACTGCGTCGCTCTTGCCAAATGATTTGCCGCTAAGAAAATTTAACGGCAAAAAGCGCCATCTTTAATTTTAAAAATACGACCGAATAAATAATTCGATTTTCACACATTTCGACTATGTAAACAATTTTTCAAGAAATTGGTCTTCAACAGGGTGTCTATCCGCCAGATGATTTTAAATTCCCCTTTATTTTCTGATATCTATTTACAACATTTTCTATTATAGTTAAAAATACAGTATGTCCCATTTTGAAAATTTTCGAAAAAGGTAAGTTCTAAATTCTGGCAAATTTTTGTTTGCAAAAAAAAAATTCAATTTTCCTCCAAATTCTAATTTCAAACAGAGAATTTTCGGAATCTGACCAATTCTGACATGGAACAGGGATTTTTTTTCGTAAATTCCTCTTGTCATACATATAAGTCCAAATTATTTAAAAAGATTTCCTGTTCCATTTCAGAATTGTATTTTTCTACCCAATTTTCTATTACATTTTGCAAGTATTGCCACTCCCTTTTCCAAATTTTGGAAAGCGAAAAGTCTCAGATCGTGACGGTTTCTGACGTGGAACAGGGATTTTTATTTAATTTCCTTTTTCTAAATCAGAATCTTAACTCTTTTCATGAGTTCCCGGGCAATGACAAATCAAAATTTTAATTCCTTGTGGAAACTTCCTGTCCATAAAATAAAAATTTGCATTCTTCACTAAATTTCTGCTCTAGAGATGACCTAAAATTAACAGTAAAATTCTTCCTGAAATTTTCTGTTCAAAAGTCAAAATTATAATTCTCTACAGAAAGAAGAATAAAAGGTTATTCACTGTTCTAAGTCAGAATCAGAGTTCAAAAATATGGGGAACCACTTTTAATTTGCACTTTAGTACACTTGAGAGAGCGATTTTTGTAGGTGATTCAAATCCCCAGTCATTTCCAGGTTTTCCTGCTTTCCAGGTCAGGTAGACACCCTGTTTATTATAAAAATCATATTTTATGACAATAAAAACAATACAAGAACAAACAATATCTTCAAATATTTGAAATTGGGAATGTTTTGTATAAATCATCTTTTCTTTTCATTAAAGTAGGGATCATTATCGGCATTTGAAACTACTCTGAAAGATAATATCAAAATCTCAAATTTTGCATTTTTGAAATTTTAAATCTCCCTGGAATTTCATTTCATTCTTTGTGGAATTTAAAGCGTTTCAATTTTCCTGACGTTCGAAAAATTCAAATGCCTAATCTGGACACTTCACAAATTGAAAGCAACAAAATTACCAGTACACATTATTTCTCAGGTCGGATGATACGTACTTGGAAATATATTAAAACTTGTAATTACAGATATCATACCAAATCCATAAATCGCCAATAAATAGAATAATAACACACCAAACAAACTTGCACGCACCAAAACTAGTTTAGAAGCAATTAAATAATCAAATAAATATTCCCCAAAATGTTCAAATGTTCTGAATAAAAATAAGCGTAATAAGATATTCCAAAATTTCCAACATTAATTTACTTTTTTCAATGAGAGCAAAAACTGAGAAATACCATTTGCAAAATACACTTCGAAAACATTCACCTCATTCAAATCTTTCACATTACATTAGAACAATTCAGGGGACTTCGCAAATGAAACGAATTTCTTTTAAAAACGCGATCCATATAATTTATTTATTGACGATGATTATAAAAGTCAATATTCCTCGCTAGCATTCAATCTTTCTGGTCAACAAGATACTCTCATCTCATTAAATACAACGAAATATTTGCATTCTTCCTGTACAACCAGGAATATAACATTCGTTTAGTGTAGAAAATATAAATTAAACAACTTCCGTTGTTTCTTAACTTCGATTTTTCCCACTTGGGTTAAAACTTCTGTATACTATGTGTATGCGAAAAAATGTAAGGCACGATTCTTGATCAATATCTGTATAAAAATACTGGCTTGATTCGAAGCACAGGTGCATTTTGTACACATAATACAAATTCTGTTATCTTACTTTCAACATTGAATCGAGTAGAATACTCTAGATGATAAAAATATTCGTCAATTGATAAAAAAATCTCTGGCAATTGATAAAAAAAATCATTTTTCTCTCTCTATAAAGTCTTTGAAGTTGAAAACTGATTGAAATCGATTTTACAATTTCTAGTTTCGTATCACATTAGCACGCAAATCGTTAGTATTTGATCTTTGAAAGGATTCAAAGTCATTAAATAAGTTTTAGTTGTTATACGTGTAATATCAAATATACGATTTATCACTTTGTTAATACTCATAAGTCGTTAATACTTTTCACATTAATCCAGTCGCAGAAACAACTTTTACTAAAGGCTGATCTGATTTCCAATTTGTAATAATAATTCCATTAATATTTCATTCAGTCTAAAAAGAAAATTCTTATCCTAATTCTGGAACGATTAAGTGGTACTTTTTCGCTCTGTATCGGCTGGATTAACATGATTTATTTGAGAAATCCTTTGAAAAGGTCTGGAAGACATGATATGATTGCTCTTTAGAATAATCGGTTGCAAGTTTTTTGGCTTTGGTGGAAGAGGCGGTGGTTTTGACAATTTCGACGGGGAAATAGTCGTGTATGGGGAGTCAAATGAATTATTCTGCGTCTTCGAGGGCGAGCCATTTTCGATTAATGTTTGATCCCCGTCGACTAAAGTTCCATCCAAATTGGCAGAACTGTCGAAACTCTTACTGCAACTTTCCCTCGATTCCAAATTTCCATTCGATATTGCTTTGCTATCTTGAACACTTGAATTCTGCTTTTCTTCCGAAGAATCGTAAAACTTCGTATGGCCATCGTAATTGACGGAAGTCCCACGAAACTTTCGCAGTTTCTTGCTTTCCAACATCTTGCCGTTTTCTTTATTCTGAGGAGGAATTTCATCACTTTCAAAAGCGAATTTTAATCTATGATTAAATAAACTAGTACGAAAAAATTTAACTAGGAGGTTAAAGAGTAAAAAATTTAATTTATGATTGTAGTATCACTCAAGTTTTTTTGCCTCAGTCTCGAGGGGTTAATTAGTTCTGAAATATGGCGTACACTGTCTCTAATCTTATGCAATGCTATGCGATCATTTACAATCCCTTGTATTACCCCTTACAAAAAAAATTATAGGTCTCCTATGAATTTCGTACAATTTTTTCGCAATTATGTGAAAATCACTACAAGAAAATCAGTTTGGACCTATATAATATTAAAATATTGGAAGAATCGATGCAGAAAATAGAGGAACTACAAATTTCTGATTGCTTTATTTACTTAATGCAATATTTTATATTATATCAATAGATGTCAGAGAATTCCACAGATTTTAAGAAATTTAACAGAACTCTAAAAGAGTTTGAAGATTCCAGATACATCAACGGATTTCAAAGGATTCTAAGATATTTAATGATATTTCCAAGTATTTCAACAAATTGCAAAGATTTTCGAACATTACCGTGGATTTCAAGATTCCAAAGAATTTTCAGATGTTTAAAAGAATTTTGAAAGACTTTGAACAATTTTGTAAGATATCCAAAAGAATTTCAAGACTTTAAGGACTTTTTAAGAGGATTTTAGAAAACAAACTAAATGAAATGAAATTTTAAATGATCACCCAGCGATTCAAAAGATTCTATGGGGTTCTAAGGTATTCTCAGGAATTTAACAATGTTTATACGATTTTTCGAATCCCAAGAAACGAAGGAATTTCCCAAATTTTTAGAGACCTAAAAGATTTTTTCAAGAGAATTTTAATTAATCAGTTTAATGTAAGTTATATCTAAAGAATTTATAATTTTTTGGTCAAATTTTAAGGGATTTCTAGGGATTCAAACGATCTTATTTGGAGAACGTTGATGAATAAGTTTTATTGCATTTGTATCAGCGGAACATCGAATTATTTCTGCTTATTTACTTGGTTTTTTCGATTTCCAAAGATTACAAGGAATTTTGGATGATTTGAAAAATTTCCAAACGTTCTCGGGGATTTATGGGGATTCCAATAGGTTTCGAAGAATTTCGTAAGATTGGAAAGATTCTAAGACGGTTTGAAACAGATTCGGAAAATAAACGTTATGAAATGAAAAATTAGGAGATTCCCAGCGATTCCAAAGATTTCATGGTGTTCTGAGATATTTGCAGGGATTTCACAATGTTTATATGATTTTTCGAATCTCGAGTGATTATAAGGAATTTTCAAAATTTCAAACATTTCCGGGTATTTAGAGTACCTCATGGGATTTTGAGGTATTTAAAAGTAGTTCACAAGATTTTGATCAAATCTCCAATGATTCTAAGGGATTCCATAGGCTTATAATTTAGCTTGCCTTTCGAACGATTCTTTTGTAGATAACTCTGATCAATAAAGCATATTTTATTTAAATTGAAGGGATTTTAAATTAATTAAATTATCAACAAACTTATATAAATCGTTCCTTTCTGATTTATCTACTTTTTACATCGATTCCGTAAATATATTCTGTACAATGATTTTCAATGAATTGCCTACAATCCGTAGGTTCTTCCTCAATGTAATGCAATACTTTGCAGTCACATATATACAATCTTTAAATCTAGTGCACACAAAAAAAAACGATTAATTAACCCCTCACTCAGTATCTATCGCAAAGAAAATAGAGCGGAATACTTTTCAAATGGAGCAAATCTGGTACGCAGACTTGAGTGGAAATATTATATGAATCAATAACTGTTAATCTACCTTCAAAAAATCAGGTAATTCGAAATTGATTTCCGTCCCTCTTTGATCCTCAAGCCTTGATCTTTGCGCTCGCTTTAATCCTTCGTACAAATCTGTATAAAAAATGGGACATTACCCTCAATGTTCTTCAAACAGAAAAACTGAAAACGATTTTGAACGACATAATCACTTCGCTTACCATCGCCATCAAATTTGCTTGGGAGCTGGAGCTTTACTCCATTTCGCCATTTGGCGATGAGAGGTGGATATGATCGAGTGCTTTCTTCGTGGCCACAATCATTCGAAGTTCCCTTTTCACTTGAACTGCTACCCTTAGATTTCCCCTTCTTTTTTCCGTGACTTGATGAATCACGCGTAAAAAATTTGTTCGAGAGAATGGAAGAACTCTCTGATCTCTGATCATCGGACTGAAAAATGAAAATCGTATATTAATAAAAATACAATTTTTTTAGATAATTGATTAAAGATTAACGTCAGGGTTATACTAGAGAATGTCGATTCCCGAATTTCCTGAATTTTCAGAACCTTGTGATTAAAATTAAACCTAGGGGATTAATTACTCGGATTTTTATTGTACATTAGATTGCAAGATTGCATATATGTGACTAAAAAATATTGCATCAGATGACAAAGAATTCCATTATATGAGCAATCACTGTGTAGAAGACGTTTATTGCGCAATCAGCATTAGAATAAATAATACAAAAATACTTGAGGAATTATTGTATAAAGTAGAGAAAGGTTGCTTAAAAGTAATCGAAATCCATGAAAATCCGTTGGATTCTCTTCAAGTCCTTTAATTCACTTGGAAATATTTTTGAATCATTTGAAATGCCCTATAAAATTTATTGAATTTAACTCGCTTAAAATTTAGAGTTTATGTAAAAATCTATGTTGTCCCCAGATATTTGAAAAATATTTTAAATTCCTTGGTATCATTCAAAACGACTTGAGATCTTTCCTTGTAATTTTTTTGAATTTTTCACATTTATTGAAGTTCTGTAGACTCCTTTGAAATTTAAAAAAAAAATCATTGGTAATCGTAAAAAAATATATTAAAATGAGTAGACATTGAAATCTCTGTAAAACGACAAAATTATGTTAAATTTCTTGACATTTCTATAATGCCTTGAAATTCTTTGGCATCTTAAGAAAAAACTAAAAATTTTTGAAATCCTTAGAAATTTATGAAATTCCTTTGTATCCCACGATCTTGTAAAAATAACCAGTAAATTCCTTTCAAATCTCTGAAAATGATTGGAAATAGTGATAATCCATTAAAATAAGTAGGAACCACTTGAAATCTCGTGGGTATAAATTAAATTGAAGTGATTCTTCAAAGTTCTACAAAAAGCCGGTTCGAATCCTTAGATATATATCAAATTTCGTAAATTGAATAATATCCTATAAATCTTATGGGATTCTTTGTAATACCTTGAAATCTCTCGGAATCTTTGTAACTGCTAAGAATCCCTTCGGATTCAATTTAATTTAATTTATTTTCCAAAACTCTTGAGATATGCCTATAAATCTTTGTGAATCCTGTAAAATTCTTTGAAATACCTTGAAATCTCTTGAAATATCCGGAAATGTTTGGAAATCTTTGAAAACCTCAAAAAAATACTTGAAAGGTTTATCTCTAGAATCGTTCCAAAGACTCAAAACCGTGGAAGTCCCACGAAATATTTCAAAATCTCTAGAAATCCTTCGAAAATCCCCTGATATGATTGTTAATTTTTTTAATTATTTCAAATCTCATGAAATTGGTATGAAATTTGACGAAATTGCTTAGATTCCGTGGAAAGTCTCTAGAATGTCTTGAAAAGTCGTTGAAATCCGCTAATGTAGGTCTATACTGAATTTCCTATAATATTTCCTCGTAAAGAAAGATTACAACGGATTGTAATGGATTACTAAGAATCGTACGAGATTGCTTATAAGATTGCAGAGAGTACACGCCAGATGTTCAAAGGCTCCTCAAAGATCGATAAAATCGGACGTTTATTAAGAGGATATAAACGATATAAACTTACTTTGCACGAGCCTTCGCTATAGTGATATTTATTTGTACTTTTTCCAACCAGTAATTCCTCAAAGACTTTGTTTGTAATTTCATCTAAAGTTGGTTGACCATGCGGAATTTCTTCCGAACACATTGGCTGTCCATCTCGCAACAAATCTGAAAAGAATATTGATTAATAAAATCCACGAATCATTCAAATACGTAACAAATTATTAGGATCGAGTTGGAAAAAAAACATATAATTTGTAAGGAGTGTATTAATTTTGAATTATTTTTTTATTTCTTTCTCCTTAGCACTCCAAGGTGAAAGAAATAAAAAAAAATTAATGTTGGAAAAACTTTCAGAGAATTCAAAATTCTGGTCAAGAAATAAATTTATGTCATTTGCAGATGTCCGCGGTCTGAATAAGAAGCTCCGGGAATGAAATTATACATTTGGAATGTTTTATATCGAAATTTTTTAAGTTTAGGTGTTGCAAATTTAAAACTCTCCACTTTTTCAAGTTTATATTTCAACTTTTTGATTTTTAGATTATAAGATAAAAATAGTTTCTAACTAAAACATTCACACTTTGAAAGCGTAGAATTTTTATTGCTCCATTTTGAACTAGTCGAATTTTGGTTGCCAATAATTTTAAATTGTTAATTTTTCGAAACTTATTCTTGAAATTTCTCAAATATGCGGATTTTGAATCTTTGGATTTCAACTGCTCAATATTTAAGTCACAATTAATTCAAGATGAGTCAATGACGAACGCTTTGATCATGAAATAAGTAAAATTTTCAATTATTCAATTGATTAATTTTTGGCTTTGGATTCCTACAAGTGCTGAAACAATTCAAATTCGTAGGTCTGGAAACAGGAATAGTACAATTTTCATGGCTTCCACTTAAAAAAATATAGTTATAAAAGTGACTGATTTGTACTCAAAATGCTTCGAACGAAAAATTAACCAAACAAAAAAAACTTTTGAATGAAAAAGACTTGACTTTTGAGCCATACCATTTTGAACAATAAATATTGGATGCTCGAATTCCAAATTGCTTGATCTTAAGGCTTTTAATTTGAGGTGGTACGATTTGGGAAGATTTGTAATTAAAACTAAGAAAATAATTGATGTTTCTTTAACAAATTGTACAAACTTGAAACCTCCAAAAGTGACCCAATTATTAGAGCTTTCAATTTGAAACAGAAAAATTAAACGAATAATCTCGGAATTTACTCACACAAAAAATATAAAACTGCTCAATTTCAAATGCCCACTAATTCAAAAAATCATTCAATTTATCAAGTTTTTATCTTTCAGTATTGAGTTTTCAATGTTTTTATTTAAAACATCGTTATTCATGACTTTAAAATGAACAATTTTTGTTTAAATTTTTCTTTTGGTAGAAATCTATCTTTTCATTTTAAATGAATTGTTTAGATCAAGGATAAAACTGTTTTATTGAAAAATAATTTTTCGTGTTTGAACTCAGCAGTTTTCAGTTCAAAATTCAAATTTTTTTTTGTTAGAATACCAACTATACATTTTTTGTTGAGAACGTATCTTATTTGGTTGAAAAATCGACTACTTGGTTAAAAGTTGAACTACTTTGTTGAAACATTATCTTCTTGGTTGCAGATGCATAGTTTTAGTTGGAAATTCAACATTTTTTTATCATACTTTTTGGTTGGTCAGTTTTTGTTTATTTAAAAATGAATCTTGTTTTGTTAAAAATTCAACTATTTTATTGGAAGATTTATATATTTGGTCGAAAATTCGTCTTTTTGTTATGAAAACTCATCTGTTTAAAAAGCAACTGCACGGTCAAAAAAGGATCTTTTCGATTACAAATTTTATTATTTTAATATAATTTAATTATTTTGTTACAAATTCGCTAATTTCGTTGGAAATTTATTAGTTTTGTTAACAAATAATTCTTTCTGGTTAAGAATTTGTCTTTCAAGGCTAAAAATTCAACAATTTGGGTAGCAATTTAATCACTTGGTTGAAAATGGACTCTTTTGATAGAAAAATGTACTATTTGGTTGAAAACTAATATATTTGGGTTTAGGATTTAACTTTTTAATTAAAATTTGTCATCTTTGATTGATACCACTCTTTTTTATTTAGGATTGTTTTTTTTTTCTTTTATTGAAAATTCATCCAGTTGAAAAATCCAATTCTTTAGTGAATATAATTTTCCGGTACATATTTTATCTTTTTCGTTTAAATTGAATTTAAAACATTGCCCACATTGAATTTATTTATAAGAATTTATTTTCATATCTTCCTGAAATATCTACTTATTCCTCCTGCTTTCCAGCATTTTTGCGAGTATAAAATTGAAAAATAAATTTTTCAGGATATATTAAAATCGGTATCATCGAATAAATAATCTATTTCTTGTTTGCATCTTGTTTGCTAATGTCATAGAATCAAAACTTTGTAGGAGGGGAGAAAATTGGGACAAAATTCCAAATTTTATGTATTTTAGGGGATTTCTTAATTCCAAAGGGAAAAAGGGTTAAGTTGAAAACGGGACGGACTGTGATCCCTGTTTTTTGTGAAAAATTAATTCTCTTATTGTTGAAGATTCATCATTTCGATGAAAATTCCACTATTTTATTGTTTATTTAACTGCTTCGTTAAACTATTAATATTCTTGCATTGTAAAATCAACTGTTCTGTTAGAAACTCACATCTTGAATTGAAAAATCAACTATTTTGTAGAGAATTCGTCTTTTTAGCTTGAAAATTCGACAACTTATAACAAAAAAAAATCAGTTTTTTTGTAGAACATGAATCTTGTTGGTAAAAAATTCATTTCTTTAATTCATAATTTAACTGTTTGGTTAGAAACTCACTTTTTTTGGTTGAAAGTTCAACTACTTGGTTGGAGGATGAACTGCTTTATTATAAATGTATCTATTTTCTTGAAAGTTCAATTATTTTGTTGAATATCCAACTTTTTTATTATAGTAATATTTATCAGTCTAAAATGCAACTGTTTTGATGAAGATTCTTTTTTATGTAGTTGAAAAACAATCTTTTTATTCGAGAATGTATTCTTCATAAACTCAAGATCAAACTATTTTATGAAATATTCGTCGGTTTTATTGGTTGAAGAGTAGTTTTGTGAACTGAAAATTCAACTATTAAGTTTTGGCTTGAAAAATGATGTTTTTTAGATAAAAGTTTTGTAGTTTAAACATTCAGTGACTGGGTTAAAAAATCATCTATTTTGTTGAAAGTTTAATTATTTTGTTGAAAATTGAACTATTCCGTTAGGCCATCTTTTTCGGTTGAAAATCCAAGTGTCTTCGAAAAATCCATCTATTCTGCTTCTTAACAAATTACCTTCGTTGTTTGAGGTGAGGACAAGCCTGGAAGGTGCATTTATCGCCGGTATATCCACCGAAAGAGGATGACCCTCACCCCAGATAGTGATAAGCTCTAGCTTGAACCCATATTTATTGAGAAGAGGCCTCAAAACTTCCCTCAACGTTCTTCCTTTATGGGCAACCACGGTTATTATTCTCCGTGAAGGTAAATCCACCTTCAGCACCTTCGATGGCACAACTTCCACCTCTTGACCCGCAAGTACCGAGGATGGATACTTTAGACTGATCAACTGAAAAAATAAAACAAGTAGCGATTGTTCAAAAAACCATCAGAAAATGATATTTATATTTACACGAAGCGTTACAAAGCAACATAAATAAGCCAATCCATTACTGCCCTCGATGAGCTTACAATTAGTCCTGTAAATCAGAAATTAATCAGGAAAGAATTATGCCACCATCACCAAAGCGAGAATTCTTCAACGTGCTAAGATTAATATTAATTAATAATAAAGACATTGAAAATAGAGAGCCATTCAATTTTTCTAGATATTTTCTAGAAGTCACTTATAATTTTGTAGGCTCTCAATTTTCAAACTCCAATAATCCAGTTAAAGGACTTCCATTCCTTTACATTATAACATCATTATTTCTCATACCTTTGAAACTTCGGTTCTTGACTTTGTTTTCATTAGAATCGGAATAATGATTTTTTTAAATAAATTCAAACGCTAGAAATTACACAATCGTGTGATTTGGGAACGAAATATAAATTCTATGTTTTCTATACAAACTCCAAAACAAAATTTGTAATGGAAGTCCCGAAAACTAATTTCTTTTTCTTCAAACAAGTAGATAATATCTCCTCTGTGCACATAACGTAACGACATTAATAAAAGACCACCTGAGATTAGGACCTACTTAAAAAAATGGGCAAAATCATGAGTTCTTGAGCCAATTTTTTACATTAATAGAGAGCCACAGTAATCGGTAAGATGAAAGAATATAACTGGTACCTTCCGGCATAATTTATTTTATAACAAACGAACGAATATTACTCTTGGGCCAACTATTGATGCAAGAAATATTAAATACGACAGCATCAGTATTGACACATTTTAAGAATTTTATTTCGATAGATTAGCAACTTATTAAACAGTTGACTTCAATTGTTCAAAAAAATGTATGTTCTCGAACGAAAAATATGAGATGTGGCTCACAATATTGATGTCGTTGTTCCATTTCTACATTGTTTTCTTCGAAACTCTTAAATTATATCCGATTTCCGTTGTTAGTTGACAAGGTGTGTGTGACAATCATGCTTATAGATTTTCTTGGGAGTCATTTTGCAAAATGGATGTATAAAAGGGCGCAGCGAAAAAATCATTTTTTTTTTTTCAAATTAGGAGAGGGTATAAAACTCAAAATACTAGATTGTACCCAAATCTCCTACAAAAAGGTACAGATATCTTATGTTCGCTCACAGACCATTAAGTTAAAAATAACGAATTATAGTGAATTTTTTGTTGTATTGGATTGGAGGATTTTGAATTTCCAACGTAAGAAGACGAATCATTTACGAAAGGATTGACATTTCAAGATGAAAAGACCAATGTATTAGAAAACGGTTCACTTTGGAATCCAGGAAGATCCACTTTCGAACAAAAAGATTCTTCTTCAACCAAAAACAATTGGATTTTGGAAACGATAAAATTAATTTCTGAAATGAAAGTTGAATTTTTGATCTGAAAGACAAATTTGCAAAAAAGTAGTTAAATCTCAAACCTACAAATATGAATTTGCTACCAAATAGTTGAATTTACAAAAAAAAAGTTCAAGCCAACAGTTGAATTTCAACCGAATAGTTGAACTATCAAACAAAAGAGACGGATCCTTAACAAAATCATTTCATTTTCAGGATAAGAAGATACTTTTTCAAACAAAGTAATGGTCAAATGTTCAAACAAGAAAAACTGAATTTCAACCAAAAATAGTTCAATGTTTAGCTGAATTGTTGAATTTTTGAGTCAAGAAGAATTATTTCTAAGAAGAAAGTTGAATTTTTAACTTGCAAAGTTGAACTTCAACTTTTATCAGTTTAAATGATAAACTCTTGTCGAAAATTTGTCTTTTTGGGTTGAAAATATATCTTTTATAGTAGAAAAGCTATTTTTTTGTGGTTAAAAATCTACTATTCAGTTAAATTAACATCATTTGTTACAAATTCAGGCATTTTATGTTAAATCAAGTGTTTGGCTAAAAATTATCTTTTTTGTTAAAAATTCGTCTTCTCGAGTGGAAAAATCATCTATTATGGTAAGAAAGTAATCTTTTTCCTTCAAAAAGTCATCTTCCTTGGTTAAAAATAATTCTTTAGGTGAAAATCCAACTGTCTCTCCAAAAATTCATCTTTTTGGCTAGGAAATTCATATTTCATCAATAAGAGTCAACGAAAAGCAGTTTTGAATAGTCAAAACACTATGATTTTGTATAACCAATTTGAATTTCATAACAATTTATGATCTTTAAGAAATTGTTTATTGACGTGTAGTTTTTGGTGGATAATTATAGGTGCGAGTTTTACAGATTTTTTATTATTGCATAGTTTTCGGAGGATAATTATAGCTGCAGATACCTACTTTGAAAACCTTTTCGTTGATTAGAAATTTATTTCGTTCAAATATAACCAAAAATTCGGTCAGAATGCGTTATTTTAAACTCTGTCATTGGCGTGCGAAGAAAAGATACATACTTTTTTTATCTGTAACTTCTTGTGGAAGTTCCGGGTACCAAACTAAAACTTTTGGACCCTCCAGAGGGGTTAACAACTCGTGAAATCAGGTGTACACTTGTGATGAAATCTCTCGAAATCTTCTGAAATATCTGGAATTTCCTAAAAAGTCTAAAGTATTTTTCCTTGAAATTTTCTGAAATACCTGAATTTGAACTCGGCAAGAGCCAAATCGAGTTTTTTGGAATCACTGGAACACTCTTAAAATCTCCTGAAGTCAGTGAATTATCCGAAATATTTTGGAAATCTTATAAAGCCTCCAGAAGTCACCAAAGTCTCTTGAAATATCTAGAGCCACTTGAAATCACTTGCATTCATTCAAAGAAACTTGCATCCTCTTGAAGTCACTAGAATTCTCAAGAAATCTTCTGAAATATTTTAAACCCTTAGAAGTCACCAAAGTCTCGTGAAATATTTGGAGTTACTTGAAATCACTTTCATTCATTCACAACTTATATTCTCATGGACCAACTTGAACTCTCTTGAACTCTCCCAAAATATATGAATTCAAATCAAGTTAAATCAAGTTACATCAAGTCACTTGAAATAATTGGAACACTCATAAAATTTTCCGAAGCCAGGTTTCATTTATTCGAAATCAGCTGCATTCCCCTAAAGTCTTTCTAATTCTCTTGAAATCCCTTGAAATCCCAGAATTCGAATGAAAAAAAAGTCACACAATGTCACGTGTATTCATATGAAGTCACTCAAAATCACTGAACACTCTCAAAATATTTTGATATCTGGAGTAAATGGAATCAATGGAATTTATTTGAAGTAACTTGCATCCTTCTGGAGTCACTTGCATTCTCTTAAAACAGGGTGGCGATTCGGCAGACAATTTCAAATTTCCGGTCATTTCCCGGTTCTTCACGGTCAAGTTTTTCAAATTTTCCCGGTCCACTAGAAGAAACATATTTATATTTATCGCAAAATGCAAATATTAGTTTTTATTCGTGACGTTTATTCTAAACATCCTTTAACACATCTGATCAAACATTGCAAAATAAATCAATTAAATCAATAGTTCATTTCTCAACCAATTTGATGAATTTTCAATTAACATTAGGAATCTCCAATCAGAACAGGTAAATTTCAAACCAAGAAGATGTATTTTTAACTAAAAAGATCAATATTCCACTGAAGCACTTAAATTTTTAACCATGAAGGTGAATATTCTGACAAAAAGATTAATTTCCAAATAGAAAGAATCATTTTCAAAGGAAAAATAGAACTGTAAAATTTTTAGTTTAGAAAATCCATTCCAAACGAAGCATAATATTTTTATACTAAAACGAAGATTCTTCAACGGGAGGAGTTAAGTTTTCGAACAAATAAAATAATTTTTTTTAAATAAATTTAAATAAACAAATGAATTTCCAACTATAACTTCGAAATATTGAATTGGAAGAGGTTAAATTTGCAGCTTAAAAATTACTTATAACAAAAAAAACCTACTTTCGAGGAAAAAACTAACTCATCCAACAACAAAAATTAGCTTTCAAACAAATTATTAAATTTGTACAGAAAATGATGAAGAATTTTTTATTCTTGAAAATATTTGAAAAAAAATTTATTTCCAACAAAATGGTTGAATCTTGTACTATAAAAATGAAAATTTTCGTACAGAAATGGAATAGTGACATCTTTGGTTCAAAAAATCAATTTAAAACCAAACATTAAGAGTATCAACTAGATGAATGTTTGACTAGAATGAAAAATGTTGAAGTGCATAACTTGAGTTGTTAACCATAAAGAACAATTTTTTAAGTAGGATATTAACTTTCGAAGAAAAAGACCATTTTTCAACAAAAAATCGATGTTTCAACAAAATATGTGAAGTTTCAACAGAATAATTGAATTTTCTATTCAAAAAGACAAATTTCCACTGGATTGTCGAATTTTGGACTAGAAAAAATCGAAAAAATGGAACAGTAAAATTTTCAGTTGAAGAAATGTATCTTCATCCAAACTGATGAATTTTCAGGTTTAATAATGAATCTTCAACGGGAATAGATGTATTTTAAGCAAAAAAAAAAATTTTCAACCATAAAGACTAATATTCTACAGAAAAAGCAAATTTGTCACGAATTACATAAATTCTCAAAGAAATAGTTTTATTTTCAAATTAAATGATCAATGTTCAACTATATACTTGAATTTTCCCCCACAAAAAGGGTGGATTGATTTTTAACAAAGTAGTTACAATTTCAACCAGAGATGAATTTTGAATCGAAATAATGCAACTTTAATCAAGAAATTTTATTTTCAACAAACAATTTCTAACAAGAAGGTGATTTTTCAATTATAAAAGGATGAATTTGCAATGAACAATGTGAACAAGTTTATATCATAATTCAGGAATATTTCTCTTTCGGAATTAGTTAGAAAATTAGTTTAAAAAGTTCCCATTGAATGAAAATAATTCCCTGTTCCAAGTAAAATTATACTTCTTTACTGAAACTCCCTGCCCCAAAATAAAATCTATAATTATTTTCTGAAATTCCCTGTCCCAAGTCAGATGAATGAGGAAAAGCAAATAAAACGTAATAAATGCATTTTGCTTCAAAAATTTATGTAATAATTCTTTCTATATGTTTAGGCTATCATCAAATAGATTATCAAATTTGAGTGAGCTAAAAAAATCTCAAAGAGCAACAAATTTGCAAAACGTTTTCCTTACAATGGAAGGAAATTAAAATTCTTCCTTTCATGAAGTATATATATTTAAAAATTTTGAGAATCAGATCAAAGGAACATTACATTTTTTGAATCAAATGATATCTTTTTGATTCATAAAAAGAAAGCGGTCATTCCTCGTATTCCTTCGGTAGAATTTTTGATAGTTCTTGATTGAGTCAAGTAAATTCCCGGTATTTGGATTAAGTTCCCGGGTCATTTCCCGGTTTCCCGGTCAAGTCGCCACCCTGTTAAAATCTTCTGAAATATCTGACACCATTTGGATTCACAAGAAGCCACCCAAAGTCGCGTGAATTCATATGAAGACACTTGAAATCACTGGAATACTCTTAAAATTTCCTGAAGTCAGGGAATTCTCATCAAATTTTCTGTAAACTTTTGAAATATCTACAGTCACTTGAAATAGTTTGAATCCATTTAAAGTAACTTGCGCCCTCCTGGAATCACTTGAATTCTCTTAAAATCTCCTGGAATGCATTATTCATTTGAATCCAAAAGAAGTCACACAAAGTCACGCGGATTCATATGAAGTCACTCGAAATCACTGGAACAGTCTCAAAATCTTCTGAAGTCAGTGAAATCTTCTGCAGTCATTCATATATCCTGAAGTGTCTTGAAGTCAGAAGTAGGTGTACACCCGATCAACCCCTCGGACCCGCTTTGAATTTGAAAACATAAAATAAAATAATTTTTCGCTCCGTCATAATGTAAAAGGTGTGACAAATATTAGAATTGAAGATGATAATCGCTGAAGCGTGCATACTGAATACATCCAGATGAAGTAACATCTTCTAAAATAGAATGTGAATTATAGAAGAGCCCTGAAGCCCAGGCAGCGTTTGGTATTAGTCGCGTTTTACAACTTGCACCAGATGTACTGAAAGTAACACTAACCTCATCTGTGGCTAGTACAAGTACGTCATAGTTAGAAAATCGCAGAGCCCGCTTATCAAGTAAGCGAGTCACCACGTCTTTAATGGTCTCCGTTTGGCTAGTGGGCACAACTGTAGTAGAACCATCGGGTAATATTACTCGGCACAAACCACTACATTTCGTGTGAATCTCTTTCTTTTCGTTCGAATGCCCTTCGTAGGACGACACAGACTACAATTTACATTAAGTGGTTCATTATCCAAGATTCTATTGATTTTTCCTAGTGTTACACTCTTCAACTTTGGATCTTTGGGTTGAAGTCAAGACTGGCGAACAGTTGAACAGAAAAGGTGTTTCGGGACAAATCAGTCTGCAGGACACAATTTTATTCCAATTTCAATTTTTTTTTTTTTTTTTTTTTTTAAATATGAGCTAATATAATTCTCCATACATCAGTCAAGGCCGATGGTCGAAAAAGACATTGAACAGTTTGTTATATAATAAATAAGATAGGAAAGAAAACGGAAGGTCCTGCGTTCAGATCCCAGCGGAGTAAGAAAGCGGTCCTTTTTTCACGAAAACCTGTATTTAATTTCTCAATTGAAAAATTTCTATTTGGTCTGAATGAGTTAATTGGAATGGTGCAGTCAGTTCATGGTTTGCGGATGGTAATACAGAATCTTCTGTTATAACTGATAATAATGAAATTAAATGAGAATCTCAGATTGAACTTGTATAACTGCCTTGGCGAAAGTTTCGGATAGGCATTCATTCCGAACCTTTTCAAATTATTACAAAATCTGTATTCGAAACAATCTGAAGCAATTCACACCAATCCAAGCAAGTCCTTGATTTCGATCAATCCAAGTAGTATGAAAATTATCCCGACTAAATTCGATTCAATCCGAACAAAATTTTTAATTCAAATGAATCCTAATCAATCCTAACTGGAATTAATTCGGAAAGACAATTTAGTTAGGATCAATCCCAGTTCGGATCAATCGAATTAAATAGGATTGAGTCGGAAAAATTTTCAAACGATTTGGATCCAACGAAATTGAACACTTTTTTCGGATTGTTTCGGAATAATTTGGAATGAATTCCTATTCGATACTTTAGCCAGGGTGAGGACTATTTTGTCGAAACAAATTTTATCGACGCTCTGACATTCAGAATCAGAGAAACAACTATCAAAAAGTAGCTTCCAGCAGTAGTAGTTAAATAAACAATATTTCTTTTATATTATGAATGATTTGATTCAAAACCGTGGTTCATGCAAATTTAGATAATTTTTTTGGCCTTAAGGCCATGTTAAACATGGGTCACGTGACCCAAATTATCGATTTTTTTTGCAACAACTCACGCCCGCACCGAAATATATATCGAGTTGATTTTTTGGGGAAAGCCTTAAAAAACAATAAACTACGTTTGTATAGAACATTTGGTTCAAAATTTTGAAAAAAGATTCGCAAAAAAATTTTTTTGTTCAAAATTTTGGACAAAATGTTGTATACAAACGTAGTTTATCGTTTTCTAAGGCTTTTCTCAAAGTATCAACTCGATATCTATTTCGGTGTAGACGCGAGTTGTTGCAAAAAAAATGTCGGTAAGGTAGGAATCGGGTAAGTTTAACATGGCCTTAAATGCTTAAATTGATATATCAAGCAGATAATGTACGTGAAAGAAGTTTCGTCAGTACCTAATTGAAAATAAACAACATCTAGATATTTCTTATACAACTTTTATAAATGAATTCACATTTCGGCTATTATTTAAAAAATATAATGCGTTTAGAATACATAATGTGACAACAAGTATTCTGTCAATGGTTTTCTGTAGTATCTACTTGATTTTGCACAACAATTAAAAATTTTTTAAATAATTTGATTTGACAAATGCACAACTTTGTAAGCTTTTACTCCAGAGATTTCGTTTTTTGGCCTAGAATAAACTGAAATGATTTCTATTTTTATTAATTAAAAAATGTATACATTTCTGTTTTTAATATGAAAATTTGTCTGTGTTTCATAAAGTCAAATAGAAATATTGCGTGGATGCTGCTTTTGTGTAATAATTTCATACCATGTAAAAATTTATATTTATTCATAAATGACACACACAAATACTTTTGTGGTGGAAATGAAGAAATTTATGTACTTGGCAATTCAAATTATTCCAATATTTCAACTGGTTCCATCATTTTAGTTCATTTTCAGGCAAAAAAAAAGAAATCGCTGAAGTGAAAACTAACATTACTATTCCTTTGATGATAAAACTGTTAAAATAGTTCAAAGTTGTTGTGCATTATCAAGAAACACTGCATAAGACCATTGACAAGATATTTGTATACTTGAGGCATTATATTATAAATAGCAGAAATGTGAAATTTCTTATAAAATATGTTCAAACAATGCCTAGATGTTGCTTGTTTTTATTAGATTTTAACTCGACTTTATTTTGCATACATTTACTGCAAAAAAAAAAATCAGTTTCAAGCAAAAAAAAGCGTTTTAATTCTGCATAAACCGCATTTTTCAACTCAAATGTTTATATCAAAAAAGAAACTAATACTGCTGGAAGTTACTTCTGGATACTTGCTTCACTAATTCTGATTATAAGAGCGTGGGTAAAAATTTTGTTTACATAATAAAGCTCTAAAAGAAAATCTATTTTCTTTATTTTATTAGGACTTTTCAAACCTCATTTATATTTCGGCCTCGACCAAGTAGAGATTATTAGCTTTAATTCGAAAATAAAACATCAAAATTGGATTAAAGTTGTGGCCTATAGACTGATTTGTCCACAGACACCTTTTTTGCCACACTGGGTAACGTCAAGTCTCATGAATTTTTTCACTTTGTTCAAATATATTTTGTTTTTCCTAAAAATTACAAGAAGAGTTTCTAAAATAAATTTTTATGCTTATTTAGATGGTACAGGCAATGCAATGTACTTAAATGCAAAAAGAATAATACGTTTTCGGAAAATTTTATTGTTCCAAAGAAACCACATGAGTAGTACCTCTTTTGACTTTTGGAGGTCAAAAACGAAGAGCTCAGAGGTCTAGGGAAAAATTATTCACAAGAATTTTGACATGGCAAAGACTATCAAAATGAACAAAAACGAATGGAAGAATCTTCAACTAAAAACATTGATGGCCTATCTCTTTATACATTTACAATTAAATAAGTGTACCTTTTTTCACCCTCGGCGATCGAAAATTAGGGACCCAGAGGTCTATAAAGAAAAAAAAATCTAAGATTTTATTCGATACAGAAATGGACCGTCAATGTTAGTGGTTGAAGTTTTTGGGTTCACTTATGCTCATTTTGTCAGTCTTCCACGGGTCAACATTTTTTCGAATAATTTTTTTGCTTTACCTCTGGGAAAAATGAATTTCTTAAGAACCTATTATTCTTTTTTCTTTCAAGTGCATTTTTACTGCATCTATATCTGAACGAAATGAACAAATTCGTAAGACAATACGCCAGAAACTTCAACCCAATGTTCGAATCCAAGTTTCAAGGTTGCTAGACAATTTATATTTCAGATCAAGATTTATTATAAACTTTCAGGAATCACAGTGATTCAGCAGTTCAATTGTAGGGGAAATAGGAGAATTTCTCTTAGAAAAAGGGGACTTTTATCAATAAAGGGGCATTTTTTCCTTTTCTTTCTCTACTTTTTGATTGAAAGGACTATTAAATTGCTCAATTCTTTATATCAAATATTTATCGAAAATTTTTAAGTAATTAAGGAAAGTTGAAAAAAATGATCCCAAGATATTCAGTTCCTCAATACGGAAAAACGAACTTTGATGTAAAGCAATTAGACAATTCCAATAAAATTTAACGACATTTTTGTATTTTTTGCAAAAAAAAAAAACTTGCTTCAGAGATATGGAGAAGCTGAATAAGAATAAGAATATTTTTCAAGAAATATGCATGCTGAATGGTTTAAAAAAATTATTAGTGCTTCAATTTTGACTGAAATTATTCTAAGAGGCTTCAAGAGAGAGAGAAAAAAATTCTCAGAAATAAGGATTACAGGGCACTTTAAAAAAAAGGGGGAAGAGAGGAAGAATAGAGAAAAAGGGGAATATGGGATGAACTGTGATCTCTACGCTTTGAATGTTTGAATTCATGGTTCATAAAATAAAAAAATCCAAGTTGCAACATTCCAACATGACAAGACTGGAAACGCAAACTTTAGTGGTGTTCGAGTTTTAAACATTTGAAGGGTGTCAAACCATGAGAGCCTAAAAGCCAATTTTTCAAAACAATTTGTTAACGAAAATTAAAATTAGTTATTTTAAAATATATAGTAGATGAAATTGAATGAGGCTTTTATATTTTTCGCAAGCAGTAATTGATATTCATAAATATAACATGAAAAAATTATTTCAATAATCCAAAGCTTCAAAACTAAAAAAAAAAAAAAAATTATAAAAAAGGAATATCAAATTCTTGAAAAAAGCTCACTTTTCAGTTGAAATAATAATTTATGGGCACTTTTATACTTCAGATAATCATTCATTGGTATGTTTAAAGATATCTAGTAATTCTTTAACGCATGCACTCGTAGATTATTAAAAATTAGAGATAAAAGATGAATATTTAATTAGTCCAGAGCTCCAAGAGTACAAAAAATGGAAAACAGCGTCAAATTGAAAGAATGCAGTGTAATGAACTACAATGAAACTCTTTATATTTCAAGGAACGCATTCATTAATATTCATTAAGATTACATAAACATGAAAGATTATTTTATTAGTCCAGAGCTACGAAACGAAAAAATACAAAATTTACGTCTGTGCAAAGATTTTTTTTTCAATATCCTTTTTCCAGCTTTACCCCATTTTCTGATATCTCAGAAACAGTTTTTTTTCTTTTCAATTCATCATCTGGTTTTGAGAGTTTTTTTGTCTTTAAACATTTGTTTTGTGAGTTAGTCTGTTATGGTTTGACACACTTCATCTGAATTCTTCAAAGTCAAAATTTTTTACAAGATATAGATACATAGATAGGAATGAAAGAATTTCAGAAAACTTCACAGATTTCCCGACTTTTCTGATAGAAAATAAAAATCAACAGCAACCCTGAATCTTCAAAAAGTCATGAGCTTTGAAGATTATTGGTACTTTTAAAGATATTGTACAGTTATAGATCGTCCTTTGAAAAAGAGAACTGAATTTATATTCAGATTTGTTTTCGGAAAACTGAAGCTAATTATATAAAAATTGATTAAGTGTCGTGTCAATGAAGACGAGAATGAATTATGGTTGTGTAAGTACTTACATGCTTGTTAAATGACTGCCTCAATGCCAGATCCCATGACGCTAATGACGATCTACTGCTGGATATGGATAAACTGTCCTCATTGTTATTACCCTCGGCTTCCCTTTTAATAGTTGTAAAACTCTTGTACATAGAGTCACTTCGACTAGGGGTCTGGATGAACTCTGACTCTCCTCGATCCTTAGACTTCGATCTAAAAAAAAAACAACGTTTATTTAAACCCATTAGAGTTGAAAAAATTAATCCTAAGAAAGATACATATAAATTTTAAACAAAATAGTACAATTTTCCACCGAAGAGATGAAGCTGCAACTGAAATAAATTATAAATCTTCAATAGAAAGGAAAGAAAGGTTTAATGAAAAATATTCAAATTCAACCAAATATAGTTTATTTTATCTGAAAGATGATATTTCAGATAAAATATATTAATTTTCTACTGAACAGAAAAAATATCAACAAAACAGTTCAATTTTCAACCAAATAAATGAATTTTCTTTTAAAAAGATAATTTTTTAACCAGACATTTGGAGATTTATCCAAAAAACATTCATTTTCAAACAAGAATAGATGAGTTTATTTCTCGACCAATAAAATTGATTTTTAACCAAAATGAAGCGAATTTTCCACTAAGGAGATGCATCGTCAAAACAAAAAATGAATTTTCAACAAAGTATAGGTAGTTCAAATTTCGAGGAAGAATTTGAACTTTTGATCAAAAATTTAACTTTTCAATGAAATAATTGAATTTTCAACTTTTGGTTAAAGATGAAACATTTTATCATTTTGGTAGGAAATTCAACTGTATTCTAGAGGATTCGCCTTTTTACCTAATAAGTTACGAGCTAATCTGATATTGGTTGAAGAGTCAATTATTTCGCTGGAAATTTGTCTTGTTGGTTGAAATTAACTGTTTCTTATTTGAAAAAAGAATCTGTTTCGATAGAAATATCGACCATTACATTTTTCTTTGGGAATCCATTTTTGTTCTTTCACATTTGACTGTTTTTTATCTAAAAATAGAATCTTTCTTGAATTAATATATTAAAACTATTGTATTAATCGTTAATAATTAATATTTTTTCATTGAGAATCCAACTATTTGGTTGGAGGTTGAATTTTGCCAAAAAGTTTTTGGTAAAAAATTCGACTATTTCTGGAACATCCGTCTTTTTGGATAAAAAATACGTCCTTTCGAAATTAAAATTCATACAAATTCTAGAAAATTTGTCTTTTTGGCTACAAGATTCAACATTTTGGTTTAAAATGCAACTATTTTTTGTTGAAGTTTATTCTTGTTTGTTGAAAAATTGGATCGATTGGTTGAAAATTCATCTACGAAGGTTGACCATTCAACTATTCAATTCAACAATTTACTGTTTTGTTGGAAATTCGTCCCTTTCGTTTGAAAGATATACTTTTTGGTTGCTCATGCAACAGTTTGGTTGAAAATTCATTCTTTTTTTATATTCGTCTTTGTGGATTGAATATTCAACGATTTGGATGAAAAGTCACCTTCCTTTTTTTTTAAATAAGTTGAACTTTCAATCAAAAAAAGATCAATAGTCAACGAAAAATATAATAGTTGAAATTTTTACCAAAAGAATACCTTGATTTCGAATCGAAAACAGTCGAATTTAACCAAGAAAAGATGAATTCTTCACGAAAAATGGAGCTATTAATATTGCAATCGAAAAAAATTTCGATTTGAAATAAGAAACAGTTTGATTTAACCAAGGAAGAGAATTTTTGAACGAAATGGTTGAAACCTGAACCAAAACAGGTCAATTTTAAACCGAACAGTTGTACTTCCAACCAAAAAGATAAAATTTTTACCCAAAGCTTTATTCTTAACCATGAAAGATCTTTCAATCAAGAGAGAAGAAAGTCAACCAAATTATGGAATTTGAACCTAAAAAGGCGCCAACCTATCTGACTCTGTTTGATTTCCTACCAAACAATATGAATTTTCAACCGAAGAGTTAATTGAACAATAAAACATAAGAATAATATATGAATAATGGAATAGATAAACAAAAAGAGGAATTTTCACCAAAACAGTTGGATTTTAAACAGGTCAGAATAATCTTTATAAAAATTGTTAAACAATGAATAAAATAATTGAATTTTTAACCAATGACAGTTTACTTTTCTACCAAAGAGATGAGTTCTCAACTAGAATTATACATTTAAAAAAAAGATGAATTTTCATCATATTTGGTCAATTTTGCACCAATTTTTCTAATTTTCAATCAACTACTTGGACATCCTCATGAAACAAAATTTGTTTTTAACCAAACTGTTGCACTTTCAGCTTTCAATACAAAAAGACGAACAGTCTTTTTGTATTGAAAGCGAAAATTCATTTTCTATACAACAAGACTGACATACAACAATATACATAAATTTACGAACAAATAGTTGGATTTTCATTTGAAAAAATTAATTTCCCAAATAAAAAAAAAACGAATTGTCAAAAAAAAGTTTTATCTACAACCAAATAGTAGAAATCTTAGTCAAAGGAGATACATCCTGAACTGAAAATCTAATAGTAGACTTTTCAATGAAAAACAATCCATCATAATTATTGACAATATAACTATAATGTCAATATTTAAATAATTAATTAACCGGAAAAAATAAAAAAAGAATGATTGAGAAAAAACTGGGAATTTAAATTCATCCACTAGGTATCAACCTGACATATTTCGAATCCAAAAATCAGTATTTACCTGTTTTTTCTGTGCCAGGGGAGAATCGATTTTCGAAATCGGTCCTCTGCATCAGAATGACTTTTTTTAAGTTTTACACTTGGAGAGCTTGTTAAGCTCAAATCACCATCTTCGGTGCCAATTACACTGCTCCCATTTTCCAAGCATCGACGATACAAATCTGATCTTAAGAACCTTGGATAACTGTCGAATTTCATTAGATTGAAAACCTGCTTTTGCGCCTGTAAAATAGAGAATAATTTATTTTCAAAGGATCACATAGTTTTCTGCTTTTGATAGTTTTTTTTTCTCTAAAAAGAGGGAATCAAAATTTGTAAATTTTGAATCTTGACTGAGAGGAAATTGCTTCTTCTTGAGAATTTGAAGAAAGAATTCCGAATGGTATAAATCTCAACATTTTAGTTCACGAAATGTTGACAATTTTTTTTGGGAAATGGTAAAGTGTCTTATAATAAACGTAAAAAATAAAAATGCGTGAACAGGGCTGTGCCGGGGTTAATTTTTGGGGGAAGTGGTGAAATTGGTATTATTGTGATTTCCCGCGAAAGTTTACGTCGGAGAAGAAGGTATTCAATTGAAAACATACTGATTATAAGATTATCTACAACTTTTGTATCTATGACTTTTTCACATAACCTCAAAATGTCTGAGAAAAATGCTAAAAACCGTGTTTTTGTTTTGATTTTAACATTCTATTTCCGTAAAAGTAAATATGTCGAAAGGTTTCCGAAATAATAATCATTTGTTCCAGTCCTAAACACTTTTTGACAGATGAGATTTCTCCTTCAGAAAATAAAAGTGCAGGGTTCTTTCGAGACTCAATTGGTTTTAACACATAATTTTTGTTGAAATTGAAGAAAAGAAATAGAAAAAGTAACTTTTGCAAAAATAAATTTCTTACTCAATGTTGAGAATTTGCTTGTATTCCAAAATATCTTAGAAAACTGATTGCACCATTCTATTTTACGTAAAAAGGATAAGAAAGAAACTGTGTTTTATGATTTGACTAGGAGCGTCATTTCTGAATACTATTGCTATCAACATTAAAGCGAATAATGAAGCTTCAAATAAATAAGAAAAAAGAAGACGTTTCTTTTTTGCTTGGAATCCATTATTATTGGAATTTTTGGTGGTAAATTCATGGATGTACAAGCATTTTTTGATGAAACTATTCAGAATATAAATTTCTGTTTCTAAAATTTTTTGTTTCAAAATTTGTAGACTTGAATGTAAAAATGTTGAGAAGTAAAATATTTTCAAGAAAGAAAATTTTGATTCTGAATAGTATTATGCAACATTGCTTATACATCTATTAATTTGCCTAAAAAATTAAAAATAATTGATTTCAAGGCAACAAAAATGTAAAAACTCGTCTTTTTTCTTATATTCACCTAAATATTTAAAAATGATGCTTCTGATCAAACCATAAAACACAATTTCTTCCGTATATCTTTTCTTATATCTAAACGGAGTAATCATTTTTCCAAGATATTTCAAAATATAATGAAATTATCAACATTTACCAAAAAAATTGATTGTTGAAAAAGTTACTCATTGAATTTCTTATCCATTTTTGAGAATTTTTTTGAATGTTGACTTTTTTATTTTCTTATTTTACCAAAAATTATGTGACAAGACGAAAGAATTAGGCCCTGAAGGAAATCTGTACGATGATTTTCTGAAGGACAAAATTTAAAAAAAAAAGTTTTCGACTGGAACTAACGATTATCTTAGGAACCTCTTGATTTTTCCATCTGCCAATGTTTTTGGATATTCAGGAAATAAGTAGCTACACTTTTATCAAGTTTCGTTCATCAACACGGGTTTTCCCATTTTTATCAGACATTTTGAGGTTATGTGAAAAAGTAATCAATACAAAAGTTGTAGATTTTCTAATAATCAATATGTTTTCACCCCCTCAACCCAAAATGAACCACGCTACACCCCTGCTCGCGCAATTTTTTAACGTTTATTATAAGCCATTTCACCATTTCCGATTGTCCAAGTGCTGTTTACAATTTTCTTTTTTCCAAAGTGTGATTCGCTTGGTCTTAGATACCTATATTCAGGACATAGTTGCTTGATCATTTCAAAAACTGTATTTTTTCTCATTTTTTTTATAATAAATTAGAACACCAGACTCTATCTTAAGATGTATTTTCGTCAACATTAGGCATACAAAATCTGTAAATTCAATTTAGTTTTGGCATTTTGCTTTTATCTACAATGTATACACTGTATGAAGCTATCCACTGTGGGGAGGTTTCCCAAACTGGGAACTTGAAGTTGCATTGCGAGACCTGACGGCCATATAGCGAATTAACCAACATGGCTGCCGTTAGGCTTCGCGTAGCATAGTTTAAATGCGTATTGCACTTGATTTAACGCCGTACTAATTAATTTTGTGCCGGATTAATTAGTTGAAAGTGAATAAGAAGTTTATGAAGACCATAATTATAAAAGTTGAAAAATGGAATTATCACTTAACCGTAGAACAGGAAACGATACTCGCAAAGGCACTGTATGATGTGTTGTCAATTATAACGCCAAAAAAAATACCAACACTAATTTGAGTTTCCACGAAGTACCAAAATTTGGTAGTGGAACTGTTACAGTGAAAAATCTTGTTTGCTGAAATACAGCAGCGCCTCTTGGCTCGCGGTGGACGTTTTCTTTGTCACAACTTTGAAAAAAAAATCAAACGACGGTACCTGCATGAAAAGATCGGCGGGAGCTGCATTAAGCAGTTCTTGAGTGATTTGTCCAGCTGCATGACTGTCAACATTAACAGGTTCTGCAGCGGTTCCTGATAAATGACGCTGATATATCTGACGAGCTAATCTTCGTCTGCTTGCGACGTCTTCGGTGTCAGTGTATCTTTCACAGGCTGCCCAGAAGTAGATATTTTCATGACTAAATTCCTTCTTGAGAAACTCCTTCAAAATGAGAAAACAAGCGCTTCTGATATTAACTTGTCCGAATATTTTTTGTATGATAAAAAAATGAAGAAAATGAGATAAAAATGAGAAAAAAATGATTTAAGAGAAAAGTTCCTTAAGGAAATATTGACTTCATTTCTTAGTAACTGATTCAATTTAAAGAACGAATAAACAATTCTGAAATTAATTATCTTCAAAGTCAATATCTAGGTCCTTAAAAATTTTGAAAATTGGAACCCTCTACAGTTTAAATTTTAGAGGCTTCAAATTTGGAGAATTTGAGCGTTCAACTTCAATTTTTTTCTCATTTCAAGCCCTTACATTCCACAGATTTCGAATTTATATTTTTTGAAACATCTAATGTTAAAATTTTATGGTTTTAGAACTCAAGGCGTTTCACTTTGGTATTTTACAAAATGAAATTTTATGAAATGCCAAAATATGAAGATCCAAATTGAAAAATAAAGTCCTTCTAAATTTGAAGCCTACAATTTTCAATGTTACAGAATATTAGGTTTGACAAATACGAATGATTTCGAATTGATTCATCCAAAGATATAGGCTTCGAAGTATTCGAGGGACTAAAAAAAGTTTGAAAGAAGTAGCCCTTATAATATCTTATAACAAAATAATTGAATTCGCAACCAAAGAATAAGATCTAAAATTGAAAAAGATAAATTTTCAACTTAAAGGATGAGTGTTGAACCATAAACTAAAAAGATTAATTTTTTAGTAGAAATGATGAATTTTCAACAATATACATGAATTCGTAACAAGAAAGTTTATTTTTTCAGAGAAAAAAATTAACTTTCAGGCAAAAAAAAATTTCAACAAAATAGTTCCAATCCCGAGCAAAACTGATTTTACTTTTTAATAAGAAACGGCTGAAATAATTAAAAGACAAGTTTTGAAGAAAGTACTTCAATCCCCAACTAAAACAGATTGATTTTCAACCAAGCAATTAAGTTTCCAACAAAAAACGGTGATCAGAAGGAATTTCTACCAAAAAAGAAAGTTTAACGCAGAAGACACAATTCAACAGAAAAGCGAAATTTTCAACCAAGAAAGATTTCACATTCAAAAAAAGAAAACAATTTGGACCAAATCGGTAATTTTCAAGCCGAAGAGACAAAAATTTCAACAAAGGAATCAACTTCTAACTAAAAAGTAAATTTTTATTCAGAAAATAAGATTTTATAACAAAATACATAAATTCACAACTAAATACTTAAACCTTCAACTAAAAAAGAGAAACTTCCAACTTCCAACTAAGAACTTCAACTTTCAACCAAAAGATTACATTATGGATAAAAAAATATTTTAATTCTTTATCAAAAATGATTGAATTCAACTAAAGAAAAAATGTTTCAAGAGACTAGAATTTCCAACTAACAGATTTCTTACTCGAAAAAGAACAACAATTTTGATGAAATTATTAAAGTTCCAAGCCAGGAAGACGAATTTGGTCAGTTCTGTACCAAAATAGTTAATTGTTAACCCAAAAAGGCAAATTTGGAACAAAACAGTTGGACCTGCAACTAAAAAGTAGTTCAACTAAAATTATGAATCTCTTAAAAAAAAAAATTAAATGTTGACTGCTGAAAATGGAAGAAAAAATGGCGACCCACTAAAAAAAAATCTGCTAGTTTTAAATTCCTTTTCATAGATGAAAATGTTAATTTATTTTATCTTCACGTAAAATCATCTAAGTGTACAATTTCTAACACTTGTCTTCGAAATGAAATTTGTCTCATTTTCAAATTTTGAACTGTTTAGAATCCATCTGTGGAAAATTGATGAAAATTTAATTTTGAAGGATTGAACTTCCAATGGTTGAAAATCATTATTTGAGACAATATAAAAAACTTCTCTATGGAAAATAATTCGCATTAAAATGCCCATGTATAGATTCTGATTATTTCAAATTTTCGAGCACCCTAATTATGCACAAATATTTGCACATTAGTTCCGCATGATAATTTGATGTTCAAAATTTTCATATTTCATTGTGTGTAAAAAGGTATCAAAAATGTAAAAGTGTAGAACTTCGAAGCCTGAAAATAAAAAGAATAGGGATGTTGCATGAAATGATATTTCTATTCTCTAGTAGTTCATTCACATAATCTAAAGACGAAAGAATTTTTTGAAGAATAAGAAACTTTTTTTCAAATAAAAATGGTTTATGAACATCCATTTTAGTGTACAAAGGTCTCTGAACGGCTTCCATATATTCGTATCAAATAATATGAATAACTATAACGGGGAAAAGAATTGAAAAAATTTCTCCCGATTCTAGGATCCTAGCCTTAGCATCTACGTGTTACGAACCTAACCTAGCATTCTCGCATTTCATGTCAGTGAAGACCGTGAGAACAGTTAAAACAAACGTAAAGTTTTTGGTGTCGAAAGTTCTTGGCACAAAGTACTTCTTAATTAATCTGCCTTCCTTAAGGAATTCGCTAATTTCCAAATCCATTCTTATTTCGTTTGATTCGGATTTCATTTTCAATTCCTGGGGTTCAGGCATTTATAGGTTAGTTTAGACAATCAGCTGTTAAAGTGTTGAGTATAAAGCCGCAATGGCTGCGAAACCTCATTGATCAGAAATATATATTTTTTCATTAAAGGATTAGAAACCTAAAATTTTTTTTCTTCTCTCCATAACATTGTTCATCACTTCAAGTTTCTGAAAATATTTTCATCTCATTTCATGCGACATTAAAAGTAGTGCTTGCAAACCTAAAACCTTGTTTGATTCCAGTTTCCAGGTTTGGGATTTCAATGATGAAATGTATTTCCGTAAAAATTAATTCGTAGAACTGAGATAAAACTTTTATTTCTAGAAATAATGGAACGATCGTTAAAGTTAATTGACAAGCAGTACTTACAGCGAAAGTTTGCAATCCCTTTGGGTCTCCCAATAGTTTCTCGAAACTGGAAGCCCACGAATGTACATTGTAATTGGCAGACTTGTCACATGATTCTGTACTTCCATGCTGCAACAGATAAATTATAAAAAATATATAAATGAATGATTGAATAGAAATAAAATACAAATAGATGCAACAGGTCAATTGTTATTTTTTCTGGTCAACTAGAAAAAGTTGAAATAGTTTTTATTATTTTTTTTTTATCGTTCAATAATTTGAAAGGTCTAATAGAAGAATTTTATTCTAAGATGTTTACCTTACGCAAACCAAGAAATCTACTGCACAGACCGATTTAAATAATCAAATCCTCGAAACATATTTTGACCTCACTAAGACACGATGGAAACTCATTTATTCAAGAAACTAAAAACAACTTTCTGGGAAAAAGGACCGACTTCCCCCCGCTCTGCTAGGATCCGAACCCAGGACCTCTCGTTATCCAGATGAATGCTCAGGGCCGGCGGAACAGCTAACGCCCGAGTGGGGGAAAAACCGACAAGGGCATCAGGGTTTGATTCCTCGATTCAACTAATTCTCGATTTCGAGTGGGGAATCCCCCACTCGCGGATTTTTCAAGTGGGGGAAATTCCCCACTCACAACACTGCTTTTTGCGGCCCCGCGAGTGCTCTCCCAACTGAGCTACGGAACGGGCCGATTAGGAAGTCGGTCCTTTTTTCACAGAGAGTTGTATTTAATTTCTTGATCGAGGAGACTCCTGATTTATAATACGGAATTTTATTCGGAGTCGCAAAATCATATAATTATTGGTCATCAGAATTCCAATCCTGATTTAGAACACAGCATTTTGTAAAAGAATTTTATTCCTGAATTTGACGGAGATTTATGTTTAACTCCTGTTTATTCTTAAGTTCTTATTCAGAATAAAATTATTTTATGAAATTCCTGTTCAATGTAAAAAATTCTCTGTTCCAAGTCAAATAAATTTTTTCACCAAAACTTTCTGTTTTAAGTCACAATTTCGTCCATTTCCTAAAATTCCCTACTTTTAGATTTGGAAAAATTCTGATTTCGAAGAAGAACTTTTTAAACATGACGCATTTTGATATAGAATAAGGGTTGTTATTGTAAATTCTTTCTTCATAGATAACAATTAGAATTATTTCCTAAAATTTCTTGTTCCAATTCTAAAATAACCAACTCCAAGACAGAATTATCATTTATTCCTCAAATCCCCTTTTCCACGTCAGAATTATATTTGTTTCAAAAATTTTCTATTACAATTTCAAAATATAGTGACTTCTTTTCAAATTGCGGGGAACGGGAGCCTTCAAATGAAGACTCAAATACCAGTAGCGCCTTTTCAAGACCAAGTTTTCCAGCCGTTTTTGTGTATTAATAATGTTTAAAGCTTTGTTTCAAAAATCTGTTAACTCTTCAGCACTTTCTGTTGATAAAAAAACATCAGAAAAAAATTAGCAAACACAAGGATGATTATTTGGAAAACATTTTTCTTCTGTTTCTTTTTCCTTAGGCATATATAACATTTTTTTCTAATGTATTTTTATCAGTCGGAAGCTCTTAACTGTTCAAAATATATTGAAATCTGAGCTAATAATAAATCACGCTACAATTTAGTTAATTCAATTCCACTGTTACGTTGAGAATTAAAATCTCATTGGTTTGAAAATTCAACTATGTATTACAAACGCAATGCTTGGTTGAGAATTCGAATTTTTGGTTACAAACTAAACTATTTGGTTAGAAGTTGGATTATTTTTTGAATCTTTCAATTTTGTTGAAAAATTCTCCTTTTTGGTCGGATTTTTCTTTCATTAGGTTGAAAAATTAGCTATTTTTGTAGAAAGTTCTATTATTTGGTTGGAGATTGAAACTTTTTTGTTAAAAATTCACATTTTCGATTTAAGAATTAATTAATTAATTCATTAAAAATTCTTCTCTTCCGATTGAAAATTTCTCTTTTTGGTAGAATACTACATTATCTTGTGAAAAATTCATCTAATTGAATCCGTCTAGTTGCATTTAGATACTTAGTTGAAAATTAATCTTTTTGGTCAGAAACTCAACTATTTGTATAAAAATTCTTTTATTTCGTTGAAAATTCCACTTTTCTGATGCAAATTAGAATCTTCCTCGTTGAAATATTAAGTATTATATTCTTCATTTAAAATGTACATATTTTGGTTTAAAAATTAATTTCTTTTTTTTGGGCTGAAATCTTTATTGGTCTAAATCTTTAGTAGTTGAAATTTCAACTATTGTATTTCTCATTAAGAATTCATCAGCTTTGATCCATTAAAAATTCAGTTATTCGGTTCAAAATAATTATTTTTGGTTGTAAACTAAAAAGTATCTGATTAAAAACCATCTTTTTGGTTTAAAATTCGACTGCCATGTTGCAAATAAAATCTTTTTTGGTTGAAATATAACTATTTCTTGTTTTGAATTGAAATCTTTTGTGACATAAATTATAACTATTGCATTTTTCACTGAGAATCCGTCCTTTTGATTGAAAATTCAGTCACTTGGCTACAGTGTAACTTTCTGGTTGAAAATTGAACTTTCTGGTTAAAAATTCAACTATTTGGTTGAAAATTCATCTATTTGAGTACACCTAATCAAATTTTATTGGCGTGGTAAAAATAAAAATATCTTCTCGTTGGAATATCAAATATTATATTTTCCATTTGTATATCTTTTTCGTTCGTAAATTCAACTAGTTGATTGAAAATAAGTACAACAATTTGGTAGAAACTTTACTTTCAAGACAGGAAAATCTGTTGTGGTTAAATATTAGTATTTCTATAAAAATTCGTCTTTTTTGTTTGAGATGCAACTTTTTGCTTGATTTTTTTTTTTTTTTTTTTTTGCTTGGAATTTAAAAAACTGCAAGCCCTGTTCTAAATAAAATGAGGAAATAATAACTGGTAAAAATTAGGTAAAAATTATCTATTATAGGCGTTTAAGGGTTTTTTTTTACATTTAAAGGGATTTCTAGTTGAAACATTAACTATAGCATTTTTTATTGAGAATTTATTGTTTTTTGAATTCAGTCACTGGGCTTAAAATACGTTGAAAATTAGAATCTTTCTTGGTTGAAATAACAAATATTATATTTGTCATTTAGAGTTCGTCTGTTTTGTTTCAAAAATGCAACTACTTTCTGTTGAGAATTAAAATGTTTTGTGAATGAAATATCAATTATTGCATTTTCAATCGAGAATTTGTTTTTTTTTTGGTTGAAAATTGAACCACTTTTTATTCAGATTTCGTTTTTTTTGGTTCAAATATCAGCTATTGCATTTTAGCCGAAAATTCGTATTTTATTCATTGGAAATTCAGTGAATTGCTAAAAGCTCAACTATTTGGATAAGAATTCATTCATTTGATTCAAATTCTACATTTTTTCTGTGTGAATTAAAATCTTCTTTTATTAGAATACCAACTATTGCATTTTTTAATCAGAATCCTTTTTGGTTGAAATTCGTCCTATTTTAATCAAAGTGGGAATAAAAAAAAGGGATGGATGGGATGGATTGCGATCCCTGCAGATGAGATATCATTTTTATTAGACACATGTCAGGGAATAGTAAAGTCCTTGTATCAAATAATCGTGTATTGAGTTAATTGCTTCAGCATTTCTGGAATAAATTGCTTTACCCACATTCCGTCGACAGTGGCCACTGACCACTGACCAGTCTTTGAACGTGATCAGCGTTAATGAGTCCGTTGATGTAACAATACACGTCTTGAGAAAATAAATTTAGAGAGGAAGTACAGGGTGCAGTCACGAATTTCATGCCCAGAAGCTGAATCGAATGAGGATCAAAAAAGAAAAAAAAAATGTTTCTGTCTTCTCAGAATCAACACGCATGAACGTAGCCGATGCGATTCGCAGAAGCATCCACTTTAATTAAATGTAAATTGAGTGGGCCAATCCAAAAGAAAATGCGGAGTAAGAGAAACAAATGTGAGGTCGATCCAAAAAAAATGATCAAGTACGACGTACTCCTTCCGATGATCGTAATTTAAGGCTCGAGCCATTTTTACAACAACAACAAAATAATAATAATAAATGAATAAATAGAAAAATAATACAACTTTGAGGAATACCAAACAGAAATTTAATCTGTTGAACCAAAAATGAATTCTCTCGGGGAGAAAATGGGTAATTCATTGGTTTCTAAGATTTTTAATATTGTTGAAAATTTAGACTTGAAACGCTTTAGAGACTCTGTAATTTCAAGTCAAACTTAAGGGTTCTTAAAATAATGAATAACCTTTAATCGAAGATGATGAATTTCGAATAAAAAAGATCAATTTTCTACAAGAAAGACTAATTTTCTACCAACAACCGGAATTTCGAACAAAATAGTTGAATTCAATGAGAATACATCACGAATGATTTTTCAATCAGTAGAACATCAGTTCTATACAAAGAAAACGAATTTTGTAGAAAATACATGAGTTTTGAACAGAACGATTCAATTCTATCCCAAAACACGAATTTTATGCAAAATAGTTGAATTCCGCAAAGAAAGAATGAAATTCTATCAAAAAATAATTACTCTGTAACAAGGGAAAGAAATTTGAGCAAGAGGGAAGTTTTAGACCAAACAAAATGTTATACACAATAAGAAAAAACATAAGATGATTTTTTTTAAACAGTTGTATTTTTTCAACACGCAAATCTTCATTGTCAACCCAGAATATAATTTTATGCAAAGAGAAAAAAGTTTAAATAAAATACATAATTTTTAATAAAATAGTTGAATTCCATGAAAAAAACGAATTTAGAGAAAACAGTTAAATTCTCAAACAAAAAAGACGAATTCTCAAACAAAAAGAAGAATTTTCAATAACAGACATTTTCAAATGGGAAAAAATTGAATTTTCAACCAAAAAAATAATTGTTACAAAAAAAAAACAGATTTAAAAAAAAAAATACATGAATTTCCAGCAAAATAGTTTCGAAACATTAAATACATTTGGAAAACGAACAATTTACCAAAAGGTTAAACAGATAAACGTAAACTTGAATAATAAACCTTCGACCGAAAAAAAATAATTCTTAACAAAAAATGTAATAGCGGTCATATAAACGGAAAACATTAATTTTCTATTTTAAAAGATGACACATCAAAAAGTGAATTTACTATCGAAATTAAAAAAAACTTTGATCACAAAAAGTAATTTCTAACTAAGTAGTTACACTTCCAACAAAGTTTTGAATTTTCATATGATAAAGATGAGTTATCAGCAAAAAGTTCTTAACAAAAAGTTCTCAACAAGAAGTTATCAACCCGAAACGGAATAGTTGAATGTGCATTTAAAAATAGAATTTTTAACAACAAAAACCAAGAAGTTCATATTTCTGCCATAAAAGACAAATTTACAAAAGAGAGCTTAAATCAAAGAAATAAATGATCGTATAAAATAATAAAAATACAAAAGAAACTCATTTTTAATTTTATGGTTCTATTTCCTAGTTAATTTTAAATATTCGTTCAGATTTGAATGATTTCAAGCGATTTCTGAAGATATCAAGAGATTTAAAAACATTTTGGGAGATTTCAAAGATTATAAAGTGAAAGTTATTATTCTTCACGGGAATCTTCTGTCTGAAACTAGAAAAAAATATGTTTCTTTGCTAAAATTCCATGTCGCAACGCGGAATTGTAATTTTTTTGAGAAACTTCTCTACTAAAATTACCTGTCCTATTGTGAAAGTTATAATCTCTCATGGAAATTTCCTGTCTTAAAATTCAAAATATTTTTCTTTTCTAAGATCCTATGTCCCAACTCGAAATCATGATTCTTCTACAAAATTTCCCCCTGAAATTCCTGTCCGGAAGAATTTAAATTTATTACTGAAATTCCCTGTCCCAATAACTGAAATTTTTTTTCTTTTAGACATTATTTAATAAAATTCGTTTCTGCACATTAGAAACATAATTTTTTTCTGAAATCATTTGTCCCGAATTGGAATTATATTCTATTCAGAAAATCCTTTACTGAAATTCTCTGTCCCAAAGTAAACAATTATATTTCTCCACAGAGATACTAATTTTTGAACTCAAGAATTGTATTTCTTTACTGAAATTCTATGTCTCAATTTTGAATTATAATTCTTTCATAAAATTCTCTATCGAAATTATGTACCTGTCCCGAAGTGAGAATTATAATTATTCACGGAAATTCCCGATCTAAAACTCAAAATTATATTTGTTGACTGAAAATTCATGATACAACTTGGGAAAATTATCATTCTTTACGGAAACTCCTAGTCCTAAAGTGAAAATTATAATTCTCAACGAATTTTCCGTTCCAAAGTGAACATTTTGAATTTACTGAAACCCCCTTTATAACTCTCAATTATAATTTTCCAAGAGAATTATCCATTAAATTCATTCCCGGCAGTAAAAATTGTGAATCTCTACCAAAACATATACTCTGACCCAATAACTGGAATTTCCAATCCTTCAGGAAATCATTCACTAAAATTCGATTTCGGAACTTAGAATAATAATCTTCTACAGGAATCTCCTGTCCCAACTTGGAAATAAAAATCTTTCAGGAAATTCTTCATTGAAATCTCGTATCCCAGAGTAAATATTAAAATCAAAAATTCCCGGTGTCAAACTCAAAATTATATTTCTTTAATAAAGCTCCATGTCGCAATTCAGAGAAATTATAATTTTTCTTGGTAAGTCCCTGTCCTGAAGTGGAAATTACAATTCTCATCTGAATTCCCTGTTCAAAACTGAACGCTTAGAATTTACTGAAATCCCCCTTCCCAAGTTTACTAAAGGCATCTGGTACTTTTGCTCCCGAAAAAATTATTTTTCCAATTTTTTTTGTGAGAACGCTTCATTAAGGGGTCCTATTTGAAGTGGACGGGTAATTTCCATAGCATCGTAGAGCAAAATGTCTAACAGGTGAAAGAAAGAAAACTAAATTATGAGCAAATTTTGTTAGAAAAAAATCCGCTGTCTTCAATAGGTTCCGAGTTATTGTACATGGAAAATTGCCCAATTTTTTGGATTTTCGGCGAAAAATCGCTAAGTCTCAAAAACCACTCTATACCTTTCTTCCTAATTACTGTACAGATACGTATTCCACATTTGAGTTGAAGGAGACTCAATTTCCTGTGATTCCAAAAAAAAAACAATGTTCTAACTATAGAATGAGTCGTAAGTTATGACCCCTTAAAGTTGACTGTTTTCGCCTATTTTAGGGGCAAAAAAATAAGGTTTAATTTTTACCCACGAAGGAATAATAAGGAGACCCAACTCTGTTTCGCCACTTGGCAATAGAAACATTACCGTAAGTGCCAGACATATTCACTAGAAGATCCAACATTTTGGTGCGCAAGCGCGCAGTTGTCCTCTTTCTATGCATGAAAAAGTGTGCGTGTGAAAAAGTTTGTCAAATTGACGTAAGTTAGAGCGGTTATGTTCGTTTGTTTTGATGCAGGTGTCAAAATGTTTTTCATTGCAAGCTATTATTTTTTAAATTTTAGTTGCATGAGTGAAGGATTACAGTATTAAGACTTGTGAATATAAGAAAGTACATTAAAAATGTGGTAAGTAATGTAGACTATAATGGAATTGTTTGATCACGAGATGTTGAAATTGTAGTACATAACTATTTTTGAAATCCTACGTTGAAATGGAGAATAAGGTTTTTTTCTTAAACTTCCAAACATTTTTTTTTTAATCTGCTCACACATTTTTCAAACAAGCGCTGGAAAATAAAAATACTCTTCATATATTTATTTCGTGTATCTTTCGTATGATGATCAACAAGAGAACACAACCTCTCTAGCTTGCGTCAATTTGAAAAATTTTCTCACTCGCACACTTTTCATGTATAGGAAGAGGACAACTGCGCACCTGCGCACGAAAATTATGGATCTTCCAGTGAATATGTCTGGCACTTACGGTAATGTTTCTATTGCCAGTCTCTAAGGTCTTCCCACTTACAGTTTGTTCTCCTTATTATTCCTTATTCGTGTTTTTACCAAATCAATCGTTTCAGGTTAAGTTTACGTTAATGTTGCTAGGAGATGAAATAGAGTAAACGAGAATCTGCGTACATCTTAAAAAAAAGTCTTCTAGCCCTATTAGTTTAGGAATTACCTCGTTTCCTGTAAGTTCCACGACAAAATCCGTTCAGAAGTAATAAAAGTAGAGTCCCAAGTAAGTGCGTAAAATTCAATCCAGATGCATCATACGTCTTTTGCCGTTGATAAACAAATAATTGTTTATAACGAAATCTCGCTGTCACCACTTTTCATTACTTTTTGGCCATTTTTTTGTACTTTTGTGACAAAAAAGTAATTTTAATTGATGCGAGATGTGTAATATATTTTTTATCAATAAATAAATTATTTTTAATCATTTTTGGATGATTGTTCATAACAAAATCTTGTTGCAACCTCTTCTGAGCATTTTCTTAGTATTTTGTGGCAAGAAAGTAATGATAACTGTCTGGAAATGTGATACATGTCTTTCTATTAATAAACAATAAATTTTAATTATAATTGTTTATAACGAAATCTTCTTATAACGACTTCTGAGTATTTTTGTGGCAAGAATGTTATTATAATTGTCTGGGAATGTGATATATATTTTTTACCAATAAATAAATAATTTTATTAATAATTGTTTGTAACAAAATCTTGTAGTAACCACTTTTGAGTTGTTTTTGAGTACTTTTGTGGCAAAAAGTGACTGTAATTAATTGGAAATGTATGATAGGTTTTTTCATTGGTAAAGAAAATGTTTTCGAATAATTTTTTGTAACAATATCTTATAATAAATACTTCCTCTGCATTTCATTCCATACTTACCTCCAGTACACTTGTAATTTGTAGTGATTCCTGTAAATTGTGAATTATATGCTGTGCCTTTTTGTTACATACAAAATAAAAGAGTAATTAATAGTTGAAAGTTATTACATATCAAAAGTAATTCATTATTATAAAAAATATTAATAACGGAAGAATTAATACATCAAATTGGTTGCACCTGAAAGTTCTTTGAATAATTTTATAAAATACGTTAAAATTGTAGATTTAATGCTTTCACGATGATCCATTATGATGAAATAAGGTATTTCGGGTTTCGATCGTTTACAAAACTACAAAAA
>WSXT02030981.1:0-13726 GCA_011762715.2 Neuroterus valhalla | reverse complement strand
GGGGAGGACGGCGAGGAGAGAGAGGCGGAGGAGGGGGAGGGGGAAGGGGGGAGAGAGAGGGAGAGAGAGAGAGAGAGAGAGAGAGAGAGAGAGAGAGAGAGAGAGAGAGGGGGGATGCCTCGAAGAGGATGGCCACCTATACAAGGACCTACGGGACCAGTGGGAATGGAATGCAGGTTCGTGTCCAGTCTCTGCACTCACCTCCTTGCTGCTCAACCAACCTCCTCGGCATTTCTCGGCGTTGCTCACCGAATCACCATCATGTTCTTTCCACTGGCTCACCATCTTGCTCACACTACCACCACTGCTCCAGTCATCACGCAGGTTTATCACAGGTTACTACCTGTGGCATACCCTTGTTGTCGTCTTACCATGGTCCATTCCTCTCCGACACCACTAAGGGCTTCCAGTTTCTCCAGCCAGTTGATGTGCTCCGATAAACTACAAGTTTACTTCGATCCAGATTCCACCAACGGACAAAGAGTCACCAAGAGTATCCAATTAATGTCAACCATCTCTAGTTTAGCTCTCTCTAGTATTTGCATGATCCATTTTAGCCATATCTACTTGGGACAACATTTTCAACATTATCAGAAATATTAGGATCATTTATGCTCCTTTAAGATATATTGATGGATATTGATTGGATGCTGAAGAGTTTTAGCAAGACCAAGTTTGGAATTAAAGAAGATTTCGCCGAATAGGGGTAGTATGTACTAGATGCATCAAAGTAGTCACATCTTTTAGAAGATGATTTATTATGATTAAAATAGGAACTTTATTGTATAAGGTTATGATGACATACATAAATGAAGGAGAACTGTATTCTGAAGGTGTTTTGAGGATAAGATTTCAAAGAATTGGAAATGTCTTTGGTTAGAATTCGCATTAATCCTTTGAATCATATCTACTAAACACCCACATTTTCTTTGATAAATAGGGAAACGATGAACAGGTATTCACTGTACAGAGAAAAACAAGTGTAGGACGTCTTTGATCCATCATCTCTCGATTCTTTAAGACTTGGTCTTTCACTCATCACAGATGAAGATAATAATTTTAAAGGTACTCAATCACTTGCTGAGTACAAGGGACTTCGTAGATGCAGGTTTTACAGAATCGGCAATAAAGGATCCTTCGGAGTCCATATAAAGGGCCTGAGATTGGAATGTCGCAGACCTGCGGCCCTGCTTGCCATGCGAGACAGTCCAAGCATGGTTCGACCTACTTGCATTGCATTTGTGTGTTCCTCTATCGCTATTTAGTATGTCTATATCTTAACGCAACAATGTTTCGTAAAACATGTGTACTTACAAGTGGAATTTACTTTTACGACACGTGATAACCATTTGGTAAAATGTAATTCCTGCACTAGACTGAGAATACCAGTTGCAAAAAAGGCATAGATCTGAAATGTTTGGAGTCTTGAGGATGTCATGTGAAGAGTGAAGAAGCATTTTCAGTGTTTCAAGAATCCGATTCGAAGCTGATTGTTCCAAGGTAAACTATCCATGGCGACATTATAATATGATAATTTATAGATAATCTATATGAATAATGGAAGATTTCGTGAAAGTGTGCACTACATCATTGTCAATCCGATCAATTTAAATCCCTGAGAATCGTTCCATTATGGATAAGTCAGTCTGCCAGTCTTATTTTATTATCCTGTATTCGCAGCTTATCGAATCTTTGCCTGGCCTATTTCGCGTTGAGTAGCAATGGATTTCAATGTCACTCCATGCACGTGATTCGAGTTATTATTTTTCTGTCATTTGCCGATTTGACACTAAGAAATTATCGCACGAAGATTCTACAGGTGACAAACCAAGCTTTTCTCCGAGTTCAGTGAACTCTCGAAGAGCTTTTCTTGAAGAAGAACCCCGTCGAAAAAGGGGCCGAGAATCTCAGATGTGAAGGAAAAGATCTACGTCACCAGGAGACAAAAAGTTTTCCAAACTTCCTGGCCCAGTGGACATGAATATATATCACTCGAGTTGCTACAATCTAGAAAATAAAAAATCCTGAAACACGTGGCGCCGTCTTTGAAACGATAACTGAGAATAAACGTCGCGAGACCTTGGCATCATTTCGTTAGTGGTTTCTGTTTTTACGAGTCAACGATTCATGTAATTGAGTCGTATATTTTTTTTATAGAAAAATGCCGGAAATGAGTTGAGATTTATTTTTTTCAATTTTCTTTTCATTTTTTAATGAATTCTTGCACTATCATGTCAATTTGTATGATCATTCGGGCTGTTAAAGAATAGGGAATAAAATTTTTCGATGTTCCTCAAAGAGGCAGAAAATTGGTATTAAATTAGCTGTACCTTATCTTGGAAAATTGAGAATTTTCTTTGTATCTCTATTGGGTCTCGTGTCTTAAAATTGTTGTAATTCAAAGCTACACCGAATTTCGGCGCTCCTTTGAGGATCAGGGTTTAACGATAAAGCTAAACTATCTGAAAAGAATCTTGTGGAAAAATAAATCTCTACTATCGCGGGAACATTCACGTAGAATTTTTGCTCCCAATGTACATATTCTTGCAGAAATCAACGAATTTTTTTAGAATAGGTATCACGAATGAAAGAAATTCTTGTACATTTCCACGCGTATTTTCACGTGAATAGCTTCTTCTAGCAGTTTTTTCTCCTCAAACCAACAGCTGCGAAAATGAAGAATTATAGCCCAAACCAGGTAGAATTTAGCGGTTTTTTTCGCGCAATTTTCAAAATTCATCCCAAAGATGATAAACAAAAGAGACTCGGTCTGGTACTACGCCTAAAAATTAATGCGACCATCTGTATGTGCGTACAAACTTGAGCGCGTGTTCATTTTCCGTGTGATTTGAAGGTATGTATGTACCGAGCGACAACATTCTCGATAGCGCAGACTCGACATATAACGGGTAACGTATGATCGTAAGCGTGGTTCTGTCTGCGTTTGTACATACAGTCCACAGTCAGCGTGGGACCACGACAACTCAAAAAGTCGCACGGCGCGCAGGGATTCTCAAACGTTTAACCTCAGAAAAGCAAGATCAAGAATTAATCCGCGTGTATGTCGCGGAAGGGGGGTAAATTGTAATTAACCCCGCAAGAATAATTGTCAACCATCCACTTACCAATTGTGCATGAGCGCGGCCTGATTAAGATTGGGTCGCTCCTTTTCTCATCACCCGCAGCAGCCTTCTGTAAGATCTGAAACAAAAAAGAGTATATCATTTTTTATTTTTCATTTTATCATTAGGCCAAATCCCTTTCCGGGTGAGCGTAACTCGTTTACTCCTTATCATTGTGAACGAATTATTATTGGTTAATTTTTCACACTGAGGAGGTCACAGTCTCCTGCATATAATAGAACAAACAATTTTTTAAATTAAATTTAAAGGCAAGTTTAATCAGTAAATATAAGGTACTCATCTTAGTATAATCATGTAGCTCTGTCAACCATAGATTCTTCTATATTAAAATACGACATTTAGGAGAGCTATAAACACAAGTTGGCCCTTTTGAGTCTTTTCATATTTTTCGCAATACGCTAACATTTATTTCATTCATGACGTTCATTATTAAGATCCTTCTAATTTCCCACACAAAAAGTCATTTTTTATTACAAAAATTGAAACATTTCAATTTACAAATAACATTATGAATTTTCAACTGAATCAGTAAAATTTCAAACCAAGAAAATGAATTTTCAACCAAAATGATGAATATTTATCTGAAGCATTTCAATTTACAACCATGAAGGCGAATATTCAAAAAGAATATTGAGTTTCAAATACTAAGATCAATTTCCTGTAAGAAAAATACAATGTTCCAACAAAATTTTTGAATTATGACCTGAAAAACAATGGTTTTCAACCGAAAATAGAATAGTATCATTTTTAGTTTAAAAAATCACTTCCAAACCAAAAATAAGAGTTTTCGATTAGAACAAAGTATCTCAAACTAAAAAAGTTAGATTCTTATACAGATAAATCAAGTTTTACTAAAGAAGATGAATTGTCAATAAAAATTCAAATATATGATTAAATTTATAATTCAGAAAATTTTATTTTCAACCATACAAATGAATTTTTAACCACAACTATAAAATTTTCAATTGCAAACAGTTAAATTTTTAGTTATAGAAATTACTCATAACAAAAAAAAAAGTAAATAAAATGACGAATTTTCAAAAGAAAATTGTCAATCTTAAACTGAAGTAGTTGCATTTCAATCGAGGAAGAAGAATTTTTAACTGAAATGATGAACCTTCAACAAGAATAGTTGAATTATTTACTAAAAATTGAATTTCAACCAAAATGTCCACTTCTTAAAAAATAGTTGAATTTCGAACTATGAAAATAATAATTTCCAACCGAAATGGAATCGTATCAATATTGGCTTGAACATTCAACTAATAAACAAGAAAATTACTTTTCGGAGAAAAGAATAATTTCCTACTGAAAAATTGATTTTCTAACAGAATATGTGAATCTCACGCGTAGTAATTGAATTCTCTATTCAAAACGACAAGTTTTCATCCTAATTGTTAATTTTGAACTAAAAAAGATTCATTTTCCACAAAAAATGAAACAGTTAAATTTTCAGTTGAAGAAAATAATTTTTAACCAAACAGATGAATTCATCAGTAAAATGATGAATGTTCAACTATAAGGATGTATTTTATGCGAAAAAGATAAATTTTTACCCGTAAAGATTAATTTTCTACAAAAAAGGCAAATTTTCCACAAATAACATTATTTCCCCAAAAAATAGTTCAATTTCAAATTCAAAAATGAATGTTCAACTACATACTTAAATTCTCACCAAAAAATATGATTCTATTTAAAAAAAATTATTTACATTTTGAACCAGAGATGGATTTCAAATTAAATTATTGCACCTTCAACCAAAAAATTTGGTTTCCAACAAAAATGTTCAACTTTCAACCAAGAAGTTGATTTTTGTACAAAAAAACGATGAATTCAAAATGAACAATATATCGATATCCCAATTCAGAAATATTTCTCCTATTTAAAATTAGGGAGAGGGGACCTTCAAAGTGTGATGAATTTCAAATTGGAAGAACAGAATTTTTTGATTTCTCTCATAAATCCAAATTTTAATTATTATTAAAAGTTCTGGTTCAATGTAAAGAATAAACGCGATAAATACATTTTTTTTAAATTGAGCACATTATTTCTCTGTATGCTTGGGCTATCATCGATTTGATTATTGAGTCAGCTAAAAAAATCTGAAAGAGCAACAAATTTGCAAAAGATTTCTCTTATGATGGGAAAAACAGTAATTCTCAGCCTCATGACCTCTTTAGATGAGAAATACCTAAATTGGAAGGTATTGAGTTTGATACATTCATTTTGGCTTATCTTTTTATATTAAAAATGATTGGATTTTTAATGAATAGTTTTTAAATGGTTTAATTTTCAGGGCTTCCATTAGTTTGGTATAATCACTTAAGGGGGTCCTCCACCCTCCAAAAAAAGAAAATTCGATTTCTTTTTTCAATTTTATTTCAATCTACTACTATCTGAGAAAACGTGACACAAAGGGTTTGATGAAAATCACATCCCTTCCCATGTTTCTGGGAACAGAAAGGTTCCCGTCTCCGGCCGTTTCCGAGAACGCGAGCGCGCTTACTCGGAAAAGTTTCTCGACATGTAGTGAACATTTGTGTGTATGTGTGTGAACAGTTCATTAGTTTTTTATTCATTAAAAATTGACGAACAGAAGAGGCGACCGGAAGATTCAATTATAACGATTAGAGCGAGAGTTACAATAATCAAGTTTTATTTCGTACTCTATCTTTAAACCCGTTTTCCCGAAAATAGTGTTTTTTTTTGGCTTTGTGGTCACGCTTTTTATAGTAAATTTGGTCTGATTTTGAATTATTTGGTCTCAAAATGTTCGGAAATCATACCGATATGTTTTCCTGTGTACGATTTCTGGAATTTCATTTCGTTCCATTTTTATGGCCTTCTAAAGGTAAAAAAATTAGGTCAAAATTTTTTTTTACAAATTGTTGTTGAATGTCTCATTGTGGATTTCAGGTTTTCCCAAACGGCTGCCACAAAATCACCTCCTCCATTTTGAGGGGCGAGTCTTAAATAGCGTTTCAAGGTCGCGGGTGTCATTTATTGATTGATATAAAAATATTTAAAAAAAGGAGAAATATGTATCTTCCGAATAAAAAAAAAGTTTGGTAATTCATCTATTACATTCTGCGCAAATAATTCCCAAAAAACACCTTGATTTTCGGCTTCCGAGGGTGGAGGACCCCTTTAATTTTAAAATTGATATTTCGATCGAAAAACGTCTCTACTTTGGGCTCTTATAAACTGTGATCTGTAGAGAAGGCTAATTTTTATAGAATATTTTATTATATGAAATTCAGTTCCTGTATGGACAGATATGCAGCAGGGATATGTTAAAAATAGCTCACTTGAAAGAGCCATTCTTTTTATGTGAAAATTCTATATTCAAAAGGAATCATGTTCTGGTCTAGAGGAGGGTTGTTTAACCCTCATGGCTAATAAAACATCCTTCCTTTGCCCCCACCCAAGAATCTTTGACCCGTATTTCCATATTCCATCTCCATTAGAATAAGTATGAGCTGATGGGGGCAACTGCGTGCTACTTGGAGACAAATGGCACCTCTATGAAAAAGATAAGTCCAGCAGGTATTCTGCTCAAGAACCATCCGAGTGATCATTGAAACCGACGAGGTACATAATAGGACTCGCAGGTGATCAAGAAGATAATAAATTCTTCAAACAAAAGAAAAAAAACCCAGAACGTTTATAGGCCTCGTTTCACAACCCTTATATAACGTAAATGAGGTTCGGGAGAAAATCGTCCAGCCTTCTATAACCCTAGTATTTGCAGTTTTTTTGGGAACGTTATTCTCTAGGCGGCATTTGGATCCAGGTTGGAATTGGATATCAAAAAGTCCTCAGAAAGCATAGAAAGATATTAAACTCGACCAAATTGACAAATTCTCCGAAGAATATTTATAGCTTCGGTTCCCTTAAGCCTTAAATGGGTTGTATAATTAGCATTCAGATTGCGAGGTATATTTAGGATTCCTTTGTAACTACCCTGGTCAGCATTATTTATTTATAAGATTGTCAGTATCCTTCACTGGACAAGAAGAGTATGCAATAAACATTGGACTTTATCAGCAGATTACATCTTTGTAATACAACAAAGAAATATTTTCCTCCTCGGAGGATCCTTAGAGAGCGACCTGAGGGTCTCTGACATTTCTCCTCTCAAATTAGAAAGTCTCAGGAGCAGAATATACTTTCCCCTTCCTATTCACTATAACGTCCAATTTGCTGAAAAAGACTCTTCCCATCTGTGTTATTGATTCTAGGGTTTATTATAACATCGAATAAATTGAAAAAAAAATGCGGTGAAGAAAAGGTTCAAGTATTATTCCTAGTCGGACGGGATATTTCAAGGACTTTTAATTCAGCAATTTTCAATAAATGTTGAATTTTTCAAGACTTCAAACATGGACTATTTCAGCTCATTCTTAAAAAATTAACCTTCTAGGGAAGAAGAACATAAAGAGTTCTCCAGTTTTCTATCAAGTATTCAAAAAGTTTCCCAATAAAAAGTTAATAAATTACAATAAAGCACAACAGCGTGGAAATTGCAAGTTGACCACTCGACGACTACACAGCAGATTTCGAGTGCAATAGAGTAAAATAATGCGAAAATTGTGAATTTTTGAAAAAATTTCAAATTAGCTATGAAATTTGGTAAAAATATTTGAATTATAGCGAAAACTTCTCGTTTCCAGTATTTTTTAAATACTTTTTGTATTTCTTATTATACTTCGCTCTCTTATTTTTTATTTTAGAAGATAACGAAAATGATCCATTTTTTTTGCTTGAGAAAGGCCTCTCTTAACAATTTTCTTTGTGAGGATAAAATTCTACCTGGGTCAGTTGTATGCCAAATTTCGATAACGAAAAAAAACGGATTTCCGGAAAAATAGTTGATTTTTCGATATAAAAGATGAATTTTCGAATAAAAAGATGAATATTCAACTGGAGCACTTCAATTTTCAACCATGAAGGAGAATATTGAAATAAGAGGATTTATTTTCAAAAACAACAGTAAAATTTTTAGTTTGAAAAAACAATTTCAAACCAAGCATACAATTTTTATACTGAAATAAAGAATCTCCAACTGAAGGAGTTGAGTTTTCAAACAGATAAATTAATACTAATATTAATATTAGATATTGATATTAATACTAATATTAATAATAAAATACTGAAATTTTGAATTGAAAAAAATGGATGTTTAACTAAAAAAATCAATTTTTTCCTAACTTTAATTGATTATTACCTCGCTTTAATTAAAACGTTGGAGATAAGTTGAAAATTTCAGAAAAAACCTTGACTTTATAACCCTTTCCTGAGAGAAAGTTGCTGGAAATAATAATAAATTGTTTAAACAATTCAAAGAAACATCTAATTATCAGTATTAAGCAGTATTTCATGTATTTGAAACAATCTGCGTTACAAAAAAAAACGAAAAAATCATAATTAGCGCCAAAAACTCGAAAAACCCATTTTTTCACTTATGGGGGTTTTTCGTGACCTTATAAAACAGACTTATGGGGGTGATATTAGAAAAGTAATTTTTTATTCGCATCATGTGACTGATTGTGAAGAGAAATGGTGAATTTGGAACTCGATTCACCTAATATTGAGAATTGGGAATAAAATTTACAAAAACGTATTTTTTTCTTATGGGAAATAAGTGTTAAACTTCATGGGGCTTGCGCCACCTCTAAATATTTTTTTTCAATACAAAAAAATGCGATTATTCTTTTGTGGATTCGAACGAATTTCCGGACGTTTTGCATAGAAATTCGGAAAAAAAAATTTTGGATCACCCTAATGTACACTCAATATGCAATTGCATTGAATATTAATTTATTGGTGTATGGATATTTTGACAACCACTTCCCTTATATAAATTTTATACTTAATACTTTATGGTATGAGTGCGCGGATGACCTTGAGGCCTTAAGCTAACAAAGAAAGATCCTCTTCTCTTATATTCCTATAACGGATCTTATATGATCTCTAAAAACTTCAAATAAAAGATATATTACTTTTCTCCCGCCTCGTCGTTTAATTAAACGAGAATTCGAAATTTTCTTCTTAAAACTCATTTTTCGATAATACTTATTATTAATAATTTCAAATCATATTTGAGAGGAGAGATACATGTAGAGGCTTTGGCAGCTCTATTTTCAATCTGCGTTGCAAACAGAACTCGTTATACTTAGAATTAAGTTGGATAGTCCTGGACAATCAATTGTAGCGAATAAGTCGTATCTAATTTTCTTCTCGAATGCTTTCTTCGCTCTTGTTAAAGTCAGCCTCAATTATGTAATCTTATCTGCTTAAGAAGGAAATAATTTTCCTATAATACAAGTAGCCTGTCGCTTACAGGGGTGTCGTTTGCAGGAAACAACATGTAGATTTCAACCCTTGATGATGGCAAACCCTCTATAAAAGAAATAAAGTGCGCCACAAGCATGCATATCTTTCGAAGACGTATCGCCAACAAGATATTATCGCAAAATTAGTCGCGTAAACAGAAGGACACAAAAAACAATAAGTGAATAAACAACTATTTCAGATTTGAAAACAAACTGACAGGTAGTAATGATTCTTGAAATATAATATAATTTTTCACTGCATTTAAAATTAATTTCATAACTGTTTGCATTTAATTTTCAACTTTTTCATGTTAAGCGCTTTGTTTTCTACCAAAATTTTTTCTTATTGAAGTTTGAGCACCTTGAACTTGACTGTTTTGATACAGCCCAATTATTTTTAATCAAGTTTCACATAAATTTACTTACTTTCAGTTCTTCAATTAACACTAAACTATGAAGATTTTCATACGCTGCATTATGTCGGCTATTATTGCTGTGGGAATAATAGTGTCTTGTGATGCTTCTTCAATTGACGAGGTTCCTGGAAATGTCATGATGTCAAACTTTCCATACGGTAGAGGACTGGTAAGAATTGAATTTTTTATCTGAAAATGGAAAAAAAGTTGTACATTTTCTTTTACAGAAAAGTTGATTACATTATTCCTAACTATTCAAAGTGATCATTTTTAAACTTACGATTAGCGCGCAATGATGAAGATGACCGATTGCGGACTTTAAATAAATTATAGTTATTTCAAAAGCACAATTGGGACACGAAATAATATGAGATTGAAAAATATTCTGGGTTCAACCGAAGGACGTGGTTACTTTGGGTTTTAACTAGGTAAAACGTGAAGTAACTGATTTCGGGTTTCATTGGTAACATATTTTAGAAGATTCAAGAGACTGAAGTTTCTCTTCAACTTGAGAGAAGTAAAGAATTAGGGGTATAAGATTTGTTCCAGAATTAATATTCCATTTTTCAAATAAATGAGTTTTATAAATTTCTTTCCGTATCTAGTAAATATTTTGCTAACTATACTCTCCAAAGAAGCAGTAGACCCTCCGTATCAAAGATACCTAGTTACAAATTGAAATGAATGAATCGCATTAGTAATCTCTGGTAATTTTATTTAAAATAGTGGAAAATTAATATAAAGTAATTGATCATTTTGTAATTTATATTAGGGAATATTGAAAAGTATTTATTTGCAAAACTTGATATAGTTTCGAAATTCAACGTCAATGGAAGTGTTATATAGTTCTGTTAGATTCTTAAATACATTTTATTAAAAGTTCCTATACTGATTACGACAATCTTTAACCGTGGACAATGAAGAGACGTGTTAGAAAATCAAATATCGATACATAAAATGAAATATACCTGACAGGGAATTGGACACAAATAATTTTAAGATATTAGAGAATTAGTATAAGTAATTCAATATTTTGCACCAAAATTTTTTTCTTATTTTCAGGACAGTGATCTTCAGCTAGGAAGGATACTGTGGCTACCTCAACGAAGTTGTCACCTGAAACGTAACTCTGAGTTAATTAACTCCTTACTAGGCTTACCAAAGAATATGAACAATGCCGGAAAATAAAAACAAAGAAACGCCTTATGTTTGTAAAGATAAATTGAATAACGAATCCTGCTTGCTTTGTTTTCAATGTAAAAATGACAATACATGTCACAATGCTTGTTCCCGATTTATAAAATAAATAAATCTTCAATGAATAAAAAATCGCATAGAAAAAGTTTCACTCATTGAAACCCGCACCTTCACCCAGCAGTTTTTAAGAACATATCAAGATGAAGAATTTCTTACAATTGGACCTCTTGGATGAAGACTAGATTTTTTCGTTTCCATACCTAAAATTTAGTATCCTTACCATTAAAAATTTCATGATGCATGTCACGCTGTAATTGCTATTAATAAAACTTGTAATTTAGAAATTACAAGGTGGCCATTCGGCGGACGATTTCAAAATTACCGGTCATTTTCCGGTTTTTCACGTTCAAGTTTTTCAATTTTCCCGGTCGACTAGAAGTAACCTATTTACCTTTGTCGCAAAACGCTTAAAATTATATTTATTAAAATCTAAACATCCTTTAACATAACAGATCAAACATTGTAAAATAAATCAATTCTAAAAATAATACTAAATAATAATAAACTAAATAATGAAAAAAAGAATAATTTCCAAGAAGAAGGAATCATTTTCTAAGAAAAAATATAAAGTTTCAACAAAATAGTCGAATTTCAAAGTCAAAAAATAATAATTTTCAACAAAAAATGGAACATTAACATTTTTAGTTCAAAAACCCTATTTTGAAACAAGCATAAGTGCCTTATACTCAAAAAAAGAATCTTTAACTGGAGGAGTTGAGTTTTCAAACAAATAAATTACCTTATACTGAAATGATAAATCGTCAAAGAATATTGTATTACTCAAATTTTAAATTGGAAAAAATGGATGTTTAACAAAAAAAAATGGATTCTTAACTGAAACTATGAAATTTTACATTTGGAATGAGTTAAATTTTCAGTTGAACCAAATTACTTATAACGCAAAAAACTAACTTTTAACCAAGAAAAAACTCAACTTTTAAAACAAATTATTACATTTTCACAAAAAATTATGGAGAATCAAATGATATTCTAAATGTTTAACTGAAGTAGTTGAATTTTGAACCAGAAACAGAAGGACCAATTTTTAACTGAAATGAGGAACATTTCACTAGAATAGTTCAATGTTTGGGAAAAAATTAATTTTCAACCAAAAAATACAATTTTCCGACAGAATGGTTAAAATTTTAACCATGAAAATAGACATTTTCAAACAAAAATGGAATAGTGACATTTCTGTCTTGAAAAATTAATTTTAAACCAAACATACGAGTTTCCAACGAGATGAATGTTCGACTAAAATGAAAAATGGTTGACTGTAAACTCGAATTGTTAACCGTAATGAAGAATTTTTGATGAAGAATATTAACTTCAGAAGAAAAAGATCATTTTCTACAAAAGAATCGTTTTTTCAACAATATATGTGAAGTTTCAACGAAATAATGGAGTGTTCAATTCAAAAAGACAAATCTTCACCGAAATGTCGAATTTTGAACTAGGAAAAATCAACTTTCCATGAAAGTGAAACAGTTAAATTTTTAGTTAGAGTAATTGACTTGTAACCAAAACTGATGGATTTCCAGGTATAATAATGAATCTTCATATGAAGTGATGATTTTTAATCAAGAAGATGCATTTTCAACCACAAAGATTAATTTTCTACAAAAAAGGCAGACTTTCCACGAAGTACATAAATTCTCAAAGAAATAGTTCCAATTTCAAAATCAATGTTTAACTAAACACTTGGATTTCCACCAAAAAAAAAGATAAATTAATTTTCAACAAAGTAGTTACAATTTCAACCAGAGGTGAATTTCGAATCAAAATAATGCAACTTTAACAAGAAAATTTGATTTTCAACAAACAAGTTTAAATTTCAAACAAATAGTTGATTTTTTAACTAAAACAGGATGCATTCGCAATGGACAATATAAAGAAGCTTTCTATCATATTTCAGAAATAATTCTTCTTCAGAATACTACTTCAATTCTAAAGACTGCTTGAAGTACTTTCTTTATTTAGAATTAGAAAGAGGGTACTTCAAAATTGTGACCAATTTTGAATTGAAGGAACGATTTTCAAAAATTCTTCTCTTCTGAATGCGTATTATAACAAGTTTAAGAAGTTCCAGTTCCATTTCTTTTTCTAGATTGTCAACCTAATAAAAATTTAATTATTATTATTATGTGGAAAATTCCCTGTGCCAACTGAAAGTTTACCTCTTCACTGAAACTCCCTGTCCTAAAATAAAAACTATAATTACTTTCTCATATTCCCTATCATCAATTTCGCAGAGCAACAAATTTGCAAAACTTTTTCCTTAAAATGAAAAAAAATTCTTCCTCCCATGACGTATAGATATATTTAAATATTTTGAGAATCAGAATAAAGGAAGGTTACATTCTTCAAATCAAATAATAAGATCTCTTTTTGATTAATAACAATAAAGCTGTCATTTTACGTATTTTTAATAGTCTAGGTTGAGTCAAGTAAATTCCCGGTTTTTAATTAAACTCCCGGTCATTTCTCGGCCAATAAAATTCCTGGTCATTTTCCGGTTTCCTGGTCAAATTGCCACCCTGAATTATTATCAAGTTTACTTTCAGTCGAAAAAACT
>WSXT02030970.1:0-13726 GCA_011762715.2 Neuroterus valhalla | reverse complement strand
GTAGTACAGAGGGGCTGGAACCGAACGAGTTACGCTTACCCCGCAAGGGATTTGGCTTAATGGTATAATAATAATAACTATTTCCTTATTTTTCTCTGATGATTCCACGTATGAAACAAATAAAAAACGAGTGACTGCTTAAGTCCGAGTATACCGCTACCGTTTAGCAGTCACTTTTTTTCACTTGTTTTATACGTTACATCATAAAAAAAAAAATGAAGAAAAAGTGACCTCTACGAATGCAAGTACACAATTATTGCACCTGATTTCTCAATTATTAATCGTCTCAACATGATTGACTGTATAATAATATCAACAATTCGAGTTTCACATACTAAGCATACGAAAAATATGTCCCAACAAGTAAAGAAGATTTTACTGATATGACTAGTATTCCTCATCAGGATTCAGTTTCAATGTTGATGTGTTCTGCCTTGGTTAGCCTCCTTGATATTGATTTCCTAGTATTAAAAGTTTTACAGATTCTGGTGAATCCTGGTATGGGACATTGAAAGGTAGCCGACATGGAAATCATTCATAATAGTCGAAACACAGAACCAACCGTGTAGAGATGGGCGATAGTAGTATCGATACTGTGGTACGTAGTATCGAGTACTTTTCGCCGATACTCAGCAGGCCGATATGTATCGGGTATCCATACCTCTAACCCGATACTACTCATACTCAACTAAGTATCGAGGTATCAAAAATTTTTTTAGGGAACGGGAACAAACTGGAAGCTCACTGTTGAGTTGTGTATAGGGCTAATCAATTTGAGAGGACGTGAGAGAGCTTCAAGTTTGTTCAGGTTTCCTCACCTTGGTGGACCTAGTGAACGGAAAGGCTACTCTGTAGCGTAACCTTATAGTAGAGAAATTATCGAATAGTTTGCGAAATTAGTAATAAACATTTTCTGAATGAATTTTATCATTTTTTACACATAATTTTCCTTAAATGTGCGTAATAATGCATATTTCTCAATTACAGAATTTAAGGTATGAATTATCACTATTATCTCTAATAATTTTGATTTTTTTTAAAAACCTTATAAGAAACTGAAATTTTCTACAAGAATTTAATTTCTTATAAGGTCACCTTAAATAAGCCTTATGAGAAATTGAATTCTTATACAAAATTTCATTTTCTTATAAGGTTTTCATAAGGATCAAAATTACTAGGGATATTCGGTATCATTTACTCATAGTATCGGAGTATCGATAATCCAGGGACCGATACCCCCGATACTAGTATCGGAGTTATTTCAAGGTATCGAAGTACTCATGTATCGAAACTTTAGTTGGTATCGCCCATCTCTACAACCGTGATTGGTGATTGCAGTTAATCGCTTTAGCAGAAGCAAGGAGAGAAGCTACATGGCTGTGGATCCTATTATTTGACAAGGGATGTATTCAAATATATCATTCATACAATTATAAGATACGAAAATCAATCATCAATAATAATCATTAGAACAAACCAAAGATTACGGAGCTGGACCAGGTTTAGATGCAGATGAGTTGGTAGCAAGTGGTAGTGTTGGAAATATAAAATGCTCTTAACTCTTCCATGAATTAACCATGATGTCTGCAAAATTGTACATTTTATTACATTTCTAAATATTATATTCATAACAATGAAACATCTGACGAACATCTATCATTCTTTTCTCCGTTCCCTGGGTATTCAAACCTAACCTGTCATTCGACTCAGAAAATCTTAGTTGCGACATTCAGTGAGTTAAGGCACCTAATGGCAACCCAAAATGCAAGCCGTCGTTTCATTTCATTTAAAAGTCTAATACTAAAAAAGTACTGATAATATATCCAGAAAACTAGGTATCATGTTCGATCAATTCGAATTTGGCCTATTCGTATACGTTATAATTGTCATCTTAATCCTATTATTGTGGTAGCTTTGGCTGAAAATAATTTGTAAACATGTGGCAAAAATAATTGCAAAAAACCCATTAGTTAATATAATGTGCGTAATGACTAAATCATTGATTAAAAAATAAAGCTTACAAACTAGATCACAGAATTATTACTTTGAAGATGCTGAGGTGAGGCATTTTATTATTCTACCAATAGATGATAGGCTATTTTATATTTCATTCTAAACGGAGCTTCGTTCCTACTGAGTATTTTAGCGTCCTCTAATTCCGGATCGCTATTTATTTGTTTTTCGTAAAATTCATGTGTCATTTCAAATATCTTTCTCTCTATAAGTGAAATCCCAAGTCTAGCATGTAAGTCTATATTTCTCTCTACAACGTGCATCAGCCATCATTCTAGTGCATTTATTTTGTAGCTTTTGTAGTTTTAAAATGTTTGATTTTGAGGTATTGCTCCAAACCTGTACTGCATAGAGGCCATAGAGCATTATCGGCTCAATAATCATATTATATAAGAGGGTTTTATTTTTTCTGCTAAGTTTAATTTTCCGGCATATTAGACAATTCAATATTCCCATCATTTCGTGAACTTTCTTTCGGATACTCTCGACGTGTGTATTAAAGTCAAGTATGAAGTGAAGCATTATACCAAGGTATTTGACTTCAATCTTGAGTTTTATTAACTTGTTTAACATAAAGAAATCAAGGATCTTCTCCTAGCTACCCTTACGTGTAAATACAATTAGTTCTGTCTTTTCTACATTGACTTTTAGTTTCCACTTATTGAAATGGGCAGATATGATATCCGCATATTTTTGTAATTTGATTATGGCAAGCTTTTTGCTCATTGACGCACTTTATACGGCTGTATCATCGGTGAACAGAGACAGAAAGATTTCTAACATTCGTGGTACATCGTTTATGTAAAAAAAGAAGAGAACCGGACCCAGAATAGACCCTTGCCGAACTCCTGTTGCAATGTCTTGCTCTTCAGAAACCTCTGCATTTACTGTCACTACAAATTTCCTATTTTTCAAGTAATTTTGTATAATTTTGACAATATATTTCGGTACTTTATATTCATCTAGCTTATAGATTAGCCCTTGATGCCAAATGGTGTCAAATGCCTTTTCTAAATCTAGAAACAGCATTGCTGTTGATATATTTTTATTGAAATTAGCACTGATAAAGTTTGGCAGTCTGATGAGCTGTTGTACTGTATTCCTTTTGGCTCTGAATCCACATTGTTCTAGTATTAATATGTTATTTGGAAGCTCATATCTTTTAATTCTATTACAAATTATTTTTTCGGAAAGTTTACCACGAGTAGGTAATAAGCTGATAGGTCGATAACTAGTTGGGATATATTTATCGTTTCCAGGTTTATGGAAGGGCAAGACATTAGCAGTCTTCCACAAGTTTGGGAAATATGCCAACATCAAGCAGGCATTGAAAATGTATGTTATCTGGACGAATACCTTTTTCGGCAGGTTTTTGAGAATTATATTTTGAATCCCGTCTAGTCCCGGTGCCTTTCTTGATTCTGTCCTCATAATAGCTTTTTTTATTTCGCTTGGAGGGATTAGATTTACATTATTAATCTTATCTATTTTTTCTCCAAATACTTGATTATATTTGGCATTGGCTCGCTTCTCTGTACCATCATCCCCCATTTATTCAGTCAAATGGTGAACTAATTTATAATGGGCTGCTAAAGTATTCGTTTTATCTTCGTCTGAGATTATAGGGCCATTTTGGTTATGAAGTGTAGGAATAACATTTTTATTTTTCTCAGTGAGGCATTTGGCCATTTTCCAGAGTATTGTTTTTAATTTCCAAATTAATAAGTTTTTCATTCCAATTCGCATTTTCGAATTTGAAAGATTCTCTTACAATTTTGTTTGCTAATTTATCTTTAATTTTACGTACAGCATCACTATTCGTTCTTTGATACATCCTTCGTAGAGCATTTCTAGCTTTTAATATATTTTCAATGTACGAGGGCAGAGGTTTGTGTTTAAATTCTAACTTTTTACTTGGGACTGTTAAATGCGAGGCTCTATTGATGATACCTACAAGCGAGTCAACACAAAAGTCTATTTCCTCTGTCGTATTGAGCTTAGAATTTAACACTAAGTTTTCATTATTAATACTTTTCATTTTTGGTTAGTTTGCCTCTATAGTTCCAAATATCACGTTTATGCGTTTGTAAGGTAGTAAGGCTATTACAGTAATTTTAACTGGGCTGTGGTCGCAGGAGAGTTCATCTAGGACTTCCAATTCTAAATCGAAATTTATATTTTCAGCTAATCCTATGTCAACGATGCTAGGGATGAAGTGTAAAATTGTCTGGAGCTAAAATTTTATAAATTTTTAATAGCACGATCCTGGAGAATTCCACCAGTAGCATTGCCCCTGTAACATTTCCACGCCATATTTTTGGCGTTCAAGTCGCCGTACAAAATAATCTTTTCGCATGTTTTGAAAATTAAATTAAGATCATTGACATCTAGTTTTAAATGTGATGGGTTATTAGCTGACACTATAACAGTATTGTCTGATAGTTCAACAGCTGCGACTTCTATGTTTTTCGTGTTAATTTTGATTTCAGAGTATCATAACTTCATATGAACCAGTAATAAAACTCTCCCTCCGGTTTTCCCTTCAGGCCTATCCTTTCTTATCACATTAAATCCAGGTACATGTATTTAAGCTTTACTATTTAGCCTAGACTCATCAATGAGCATAATATCTATTTGGTGGTCCTCCAAAAATTCTCTCAACTCGGGGAGACTCTTCCTTATCCCGTTAGCATTCCAGTGCGCAATATTTATTATATTAGTACCTAATCTAGTCACTGTTATCACACGCTAATTCGGAAAATACTTGTAAGCGTTTCATCGTTGTAGCACTTGACGGTAATTTTAAGTTTAAATCTTTAACTAGCCTCTGCATCTTACCTATGTTGCACAAGCTGTTGAGTTTTTCAAGCTCTGTGATGAGATCGCAGAAGTCTGCCGCGCTGTTTTGTGCTTGGCTGGTTCGGCGGTTGTAATCACCTCTGCAGTCCTGTTTGTAGTATGCTTGGCAGCTCCATGAGTTTTAAGTGTTTCTGTATTTGGACCTTATGTGTGCTTGTCAGTTCCAGGTGTAGTAAGCACCTCCGGGGTGTTGATGTTGCCAGTTCTCCTAAGTGGAGGGAAGGCTTGGTGTGTGTTAAGTGGTAGTTGTTCCGTGACAGGAAGGATCACGCGTTTCGCCTTGCCTCTGCCAAGGTCCATTTTTTGTAGATATCTTAGGTACACTTCACATTTCGAATAATTTTCAGGATGATCACCGCGATAGTTTACACATTGCACTTGGTCATTTTCCTTTTTGTCGCACATAGAGGTTAGATGTTCTTTAACGCTTTTCACGCACATTGGAGTATTCTTACAGTTTGTTGAACCGTGGCAAAATTGTTGGCATCTGCGACCCTGAGTTGCTCTTCTGGTGTTTCTGAACTTTTCCCAGTACACTTTAACTGAACACACAAACCTAATGTTTCTCACTGTTTTGAGGTCCTTTTCAGGTCCCACTGTTAATACAAACTAGGATGGTAGTTTTTACCACTTATCACAGGACTTAACACGAGATCACTTCCTTTTTACTCCATAGCATTAGTCCTCCTTTCAAGATAAGCAATCTTGTTGCATCTGATTCCTTGATTTTCTGTGTCATCCTTTATGTCCTGGAGGGGTAGGTTAGGAAGTCCTTTAAGCACTAGATGTTTGGGCTACTGTCCCTGAAAAGTGTGAGTGTAGTCGGTTATGTTACTAGTGCCGAGCGCCCTCTTCAGGCCCTCGTAGTCATCAAGTGCGTCAACCTGGACTGAGAGTCCTTCTTTTGTAATCGTCATCGTTGCGGTTTTACTCACCGCAAAGCCTTTTATTTGCTTTATGGTTTCTCCATGGTTTGTTATTGCCTTGGTAATAACGATGGGTGAGAATGGTAACTTCTTAGTAGGTTTATCCGCTCGTGATCTTCTCCTTCTTGTCCCGTGGGTATTTCGCTTTTGTGTTGTAGATCATCTCCATCTTTCTCGTCAGTGAGGAGGTCGAAGCGGTTGCTGGTCAGAACAGTGTCTTTGTCCCTCTTCTTGCGCTTTCCTCCCGCCATGGCTCGCAAGTCAATCAATCAAAACTCAATCACGAATTCAATGATCCCCAATGAATCAAATTTGAATTCGCAAGCCGATCTTAATGTTTTTTCCGCGCTTTGAAAAGTTTCCTGTGGCGAGCACGAGCGAATCACACGAGACTCCCTACCAGCGCCTTTTACGAAGCGGCTGTGATGCCCCCACTCACATGTGCCGTTGATTTCGCGTCGCCACCATGTATAAAAAAAGCGCATTTCTTCTTGTCCTTTGAATAGCTAACGTCGAGGATCAGCCCAGGAAAGAATCAGCTCCAGAATTCGAGGCATTCATGCCTTCCAATTAAGGAGGAAGCATTATGCGATTGGGATTGACAAGTCAAGAGAATGGAGAGGATACTACGTCCTGCTGCGTCATGACCACTGGTAAACCACACAACACTAAATTTCCTGCCAAATATGAACCCATTGTCTATAAACTTGGGACCGATGTTCATTCTGTTTGGGTAGCCCACCTTGAAAGCACCATTACCGCGGTTAGCCGCATGCGTTACCTTCAAACTTGGATAGCCGTTTCCATGATTTAAGTAACAGTCCTCAACACATCACAAGCGAAAAAATCACCCTGGCCTCAAAAAAAATTAAAGGTGAGCCGTATATGTAGCCAAAATGAACCTCCCAGTGCCTCGACTCCTGGAAGTTTCATTACATTTCTGACATGTGTCATGCTGCGTTGCATTGAGAGTGGGGTCGCGCACACTAGCTCTAGACAGAGTGCACCCTAGCTCTAGACAGAGTGCACACTAGCCCAGCCAACTACAAAGGCTGCTCATCATCTAAAATGCCTTAAAAAAGCCTTACTCATAACCTATTAACAATTTAAAGGGCACAGCATACTCCCTACTTCACTGATTCCAGTCAACAATAATTACTCTGAGAAACACGTAGCATCCGCTAGCCCCACGCTCCTACTAAATAAACTACTATATAGCACTAAAGTAGCCTCCAAACGCGTTACTAAGACCCAAAATAAATCGATGGATAAGAGTAACTTGAGTATTCTACCCTGTTTCACAGAGTGAGGTTAGTACACCTTTGGCATCGAAAGACCCTGTGGTTTGATGTCCCTTAAATTATACTCATTGTTATGATTTAAACTCATAATCATAAATTATATAAGGGAACATCAAAGATTATTTCTTTTGCCGCCTAGACATTCCACCCTTACTTTTTATTCTACCACACCGCACTTGTAAATGCAAAGGTCGTTTATTATTCGCTGTGAATGCCTACGGAACAAATTGCATGTAACGATTAGAAATGCACCCTCCTAATTCCATTTCAGGGAACTTTTTTTTTACTCATTTAACATTCCAAATCCGACTCTTAAAATCACTCATTGCTGACACTTATGTTTGAAGTACACTATATCTATGTTACACTCAAGTTTATTGGCATGACTCTGCATAGTAGGAACTCATTACTTATTATTTTAATTAATTTTACAAATATATGTGCATATGGATTTCTTTTTTTTTCATCTTACAATATCTAGCTTTGAATACTCTGCATATACGTATGCGCATCATATGGCATCATGAAAAACTCTTTATCTTCGGTATTGTTAATTACCCTTTCTATTTTTAAATATTTTTAAAACCAATTACTGTTTCACAGTTATATATGTCATATGTACTACCTGTTCCTCAGAGGGATTACCAGCCCTAGGAACTTTTCTCGAATAAATACAAATACTTGGAAAATCTGGGTCGATGAACGTATACGTGACAAGCGCAAACGAATCGCACTAACTCTCCCTCCCAGCAACAACGACATGTCCCCACTCGCCTGCGTCGCGAGCGGTGCGGCTGATCATAGGATCAGGGTGCGATTTGTTATGATTCGGTTTTTGTGGCATAATTTGGCATATTGAATACAGTAGAACCTCGATAATTCGAACCTCTATAATTCGAATTTTCGAATTTTTTCTCGGCCCCGGCTGAAACCTGATGTTTCCCATGTTAATATTTCTCGATGATTCGGAGTTCGATAATTCGAATTTCTTGATAATTCGAAGAGAATTGTATGTCCCACCATGATGATAACCTATCTAATTCGAAGTACAGCAATGACTAACTCACAACGGCTCTTTTTAGGGGCACCAAATCATTTTTTCGTTGGATAACATATTGTCAATTTCAAACTTATCCATAACAGGCATAAACGTAATTGCATGTTACCATATTCTCCCATTCCATGATTCCTCTCAGCCTGTTAAAATTTTCACTTTTGATTATGATTTTGTGGGAATTATAATATCAATTGAAAAAACATTTTTACACTGCGTGCCTCAAATGTACTTCGATACTTCGAGGAAAATCCATTATACGTTCTATGGGACGCATGAGAAACGTATGAACGAATTATGTTCGTTTATACCCTTATGTTCGATAATTCGAAGTTTTTTTCGGGTCCCGGAGCACTTCGAATTATCGAGGTTTTACTGTAGTTTTTCCTCTCACAATTCAGACATTTCCAATATCAGAAAATACTGTCCTTACCAATTACGAATCATGTCACTTGTTGCTTCCCCATCCCAACATCCTCAATGTAACTGGTGTTGATTTTGGTTGAAAAGCGAAAGTACATTTTTACCGAGATCTCAATTTATTGCCTTAATTTCCCAGTTTTCCGGCAATAAGAAAGATTCCACCGATGCTTCGGTGTCAAAATTGGATAGCCCGCTTGCACATTAGTATGTAAGTTTGTGGTACGAATCCAGGCCAATAGGAATTTCTCTCCGTTTTTATAGAATCTTCAACGATAAGACTGTAATAATCAATTCTTTTCCAAAGGCAGCGTCAAAGAAGCAGGAGAATTCGATAAACTGCCAATCGAAGAATCCAAACGACGTTTGGGAATCCTGTTAACAAAAATGGATCGGAATGCAGACAAATTTATTGAAAGAAATGAGTTGAAGGCATGGATTCTCCGATCTTTCAGGTGAAACAATAGAGCATTTTTTACAACTTGAAGAGTTCTAGTGGAATGGAATATTAGGTCTAGATACTTACTTTATCATATACAAACTGCACTCTAATATTCTGTCTTGTTTTACGCACAACAAGGCACAAACATGCAAGTTAAGTACCTTATAAGTGATATAATGGTTATATATATATCATAATTCGATCTTAATACCAATCCATACCAATTTGAAGTCGGAGAAATAGGCATTATATGTACCTTATCGATTTTCTTTTGCAATTTCTATTCCCTTGCTACCTGCAGAATTTTTTCCATTTAAAGGCCCCTTACCGGCATATTAAGGACTACTGAAACAATGGGCGTAAAGAGAATGACCGTGCCGTGTTTCACCTTTGTGGTTTACTCAAGTTGACAAATATACATAAACGGAAAATGAATGAAGTAAAAGAATAAAATAAAAATGACGGATTATACATTCTTCGTTGCATGTTACTTTCATTCTTCAATTATAACTGATTCCTTGCTTGCGTTCAGTTTTATGACGACTTGGTTTACTTTCATAGTCTCCTTTTGAATAGCTAAAAATGATGTAATATTAATAATTTATGAATTGAGTAATAATTTGATAATTTACTCCCCAGGTAATACACTAGGCCTAGCAGAAAAAAGGAAAGGATCAGAAAGGATATTCATGCTGATCCTTTCCGATTTCACGTGTGATTTGCTTCCGATCCTTTCCGATCGCTTATCTTTCCCGAAGCCTTCTGATCCTCTCCGATCCTCGCGAATCGTTCTCCGAAGTTTCCCGCACTCTTCCGAAGTATCCCACTTCATGCAGTTCCATCTTCTTGGTTCTGAATGTTTCCGGATAAATTATATGCACGAATTATTCATTTGAATAATTAATAAATTATTTTCTCGAGTTAGCAATATTCTTATGATACTATTTATTGTAATATAACATTAAATTTTATTGCTGATTACAATTATGTAATTTATATGAATACTATACTATCATATATTGTTAAGTAATTGTGAACTAATGATTCATGAATTTAAAAAAATCAAACCGCTATGTTTATAATTTATAAGATTTTGTGAATGTACAATTTTATTATATTATTATTTATTGTTACATAATATTCTAATATATGCATGCATTAATATAATTATATAATTCATATGATTATTATATCATAAATTGTTAAGTGATTATAAAATAATTATAGTAATCGAATATTTATAATAATAATGATAATATAGATATAATTAAAATCACGAATAATACTAGTAGATATATAACCGACGGCAGTAGCTGCGTAGCAACTTCCGACTTGGGCGGGATCTCGAATGTCAAGCATGAACGGACGCGGTTAGCGCTCAGGTGGGTGACTGTTCGGGATTCTCGCTTAGTCGTGTTTTCACCATGTTTAATTACTGACGAGCGGGAGATTGGACGCCGAGGATCGGTGTAGGCATGCGATGCTATGGAATGCCTACATCTAAACTCGTCTGTCGATAATCAACTGCGCTCAGGAGTTTTGGTTCTCTGCAGTTTCCCTCTCCTCTGACCAAATGTTCAGGCGAATGCGAACATTTTAAATAAAAAATCCGGCTGCAGACGGTAGGGGTTTCAGTGATTAAAAATCCCACAGGATTGAGTACGTAAGGCATTGTTCGGAGGCTTATTTTGAGAGTTGGGGTTATTGAGGATTTTGGGAAGGGATTTGAGTTGAAGGGTTAAATGTCTGACGATCTCCTATGAGAGGGGGGAATATAGATATGTAAAACCCCGAAAAGGGTATACATTAAGTGATAAGTCTAATCTATTTAAAAATTCATTCTGTGATATAAGGATTTATTTATAAAAATTGTTTGTGTCAAAAAAACTGTCGACGATCTCCTCAGCCGTATCTCCCTCGCGAGTTATTGGACAAAAGTGTATGTGCACCATGTTATTGTTTTAAACTGCAAAAAAATTATCGTTGATTGATTTTTAGGCAAAAATTGAAATGCATCTTAAAACTGTTACTCACTTTCGCTAGTTCACATTTTGATCGCATTAGAATTGTAAATAGTGTCATGCTATTCTGCGGTTCTCAATATCCCTGTTCCAAGTTTGGAACGGAAAACGATTTCTGGGTCCATTGGACCAGAATCGCTGGTCTGTTCATTACTTGGACCAGAATTCCGGTCTAACGGATTTTGAGTGTGGAATTTATTATTAATAACTGAAGCTGCAACATTTTTAATGTAAAATAAAGCAATATAATTATCACCAATTCAAGTTATTTCGGATCAGAAATGAAATTATTAAACAGAAATAAAAATATGGGATATCAGTATACTTACCAATAAAATTGAGGAAGACCGCTGATGTTAACAACAGCGTAACAGTAAGCAGCTTCATCTTATTTCGATATGGGTAACTGCCACGTGAAGATATTCGCGCATAATATGATCAATAAATATTCTACAATATGTTTTCGTGTAATTGACTTGTCGCTTTCTCATTTGTTAATGAAATGATTTTATTCTAGGAATTATTAGAAGGGTAAAGCTTATTTTTTAAAGATATTTGCGTGTCATAGATAATTTCTGACAGGTCTAGTAACGGTTTCCATAATCAGTTATACGTAAAAGAAAACAAAGTGTGAAGGTTGTTATTGGAACGACGAGACGAATTTCGTCTGTCAACACCTGAATAACACACAAACGTTTTGCAAACGTTTTTAAAGCATTTCCTGACAAACCCAAAACGAATGGAGTTTTTGGTAAAAAAACGTTTTGTAAACGTTGGATACTTCTGCTGATTTTTGAGACTCAAGTGAAGAAAGCCTATCAAAAACTTTTCACAAACGTAAACAAAACGTTTGACCAATAAAATTCTGAGTAACTACAAATTCAACACGTTCCAAATTGTGAACTTTTTGTGAACGTTTGGAGAACGTTTGATCAAGAAATTTATCCGATAGATGGCTTGATCGTTCTCGCAAGTGGAGAACACTATGGTGATTACTATATATACGACTTTTTAACATATCAGTATAAGAAAAGACAAGTAAAAGTTAACATTAGAAGTAAGGCTATGGTCCTAATACCATCAAAAGAATATGAGCTACTAAAAGAATCTTCTATTCTTCGATCAAACGTTCTCCGAACCTTGATCAAGCGTTTCTTCAACGTTTGACAAACGTTTTCCGAACGTTGGATAAAGGATTGACAAACATTTTTCAAACTTTGCATAATCGTTTTGTAAGCGTTTCATAAATGTCTTGCAAACATTTAGAAACGTTTGGAAATTTATTCTGCTCAAATTTTTCTTGTTCTTAAGTTTACCAAACGTTTTTAAAACGCTTATAAAAAGTTTTGTTCAGTCAAAGTTTCAGAAATGTGCAGGAGTATCTACGTATATCAACTTGCAGCAGCCTCTATTTGGAGGGAGCATCCGGACTACTACCATAATTTAATTGATGAGCTACTTGATATTGAGCTACAGCAGCCCTATGCATAATGTTTGCTTGACGAGTTTATTTATTGCTGATAATTTGCTGCAAGGTAGCATGAGTCACAGATCCTGAGAATCACCCCTAAGTTCAAAACTACCCCACCCCCTAGCGCTAATAAGCTACGGCAGCCAGCGAATGCTATATCGGCCACAAAAAAAGCTACGGACACGCTCTCTTCGGCTTAATTTATTGATTTTCAATCAATGCGAGGTAGGGTAAGTCACGGATCCTGGAAGTCATCCCTAAGTTGAGAACACATCCACCCTTTGGCGAACCTGCATTATTTCTATAACCTGACACAGGGCTGCCTTCCTGCCCCCACGGAACTTGGGGAGGGGGCAGGTTCGTGACCTACATTGTTTCTGATATCGGTCACAGGGGTGCCTTCCCGCTCTCCCAGGGGACTTCATTATTTCTATAACCTGTCACAGGGATGCCGTCCCGCCCCCGCAGGACTTAGGGAAAGGGAAGGTATATGACCTAATAGATTATTATAACCGGTCACAAGGGTGCTTTCTCGTTCCCCACGGGACTTTGGAAAAGGGAAAGGTACGTGACCTACATTATTTCTATGAACTGTCACAGGGATGGCTTCCCGATCCCCACAGGACTTGAGGAAAGGGGAGGTATGTGACCTACATTATTTCTATAACCTGTCACAGGGGTGCCTCCCCCCCCCCCACGGGACTCGGAATAAGAGGGGATGTCACAAAACTTTCCTTACATCAAGGAACGTGGGAGGGGGGCATTCCCTGTGACAGGTTATAGAAATAATGTAGATCACATACCTTCCCTTTTCCCAAGTCCCGTGAGGGGCGGAGAGGCATCCCTGCGATAGGTTATAGAAATAATGTAGGTCGCGTACCACCCCTTTCCCCAGGTCCCGGGGGGGGGAGGGCAGCCCTGTGACAGGTTATAGAAATAATGTAGGTCACATACCTTCTCTTTTTCCAAGTCCCGTGTGGACGGAAAGGCATCCCTGTGTCAGGTTATAGAAATAATGTAGGTTTGCCAAAGCGTGAATGAGTTCGGAACTTAGGGGTGACTTTCAGGATCCGTGACTCATGCTACCTTGCAGCAATTAATCAGCAATGAATTGAACCATCAAGCTCGTTTCGATAGCTCTTACTGTTGCGAAGATAATGCATAGGGCTGCCTAGGAAGCAACGCGTTTCGCGGCAACGGCATGAGCAATAATAAATTG
>WSXT02030959.1:0-13727 GCA_011762715.2 Neuroterus valhalla | reverse complement strand
GGGCTTCGAACCAATCTGGAATTGGAATCCTGTAGCAACCCTGTTAATGTTTCTACCCGAATAATTTTTATTTCATTCAAATCAGCAGGAAGGTTTTTTGAATTTTTGCGTTAACAAATCAGTTTTTAATATTGTGTGGGTAATGTTTTTCTAGGATGACGCCTATGATATGCATGACTACTTCTTGCAGTATGTGACCACGAGTAGCGCTCATCCCCATCTCCAGGAGCAGCACATCGTTTATACCACCGGGGCAGACAAGCGGGTATCATGGCCCACCAAGCGAACCGAATACAAGCATGAATACGTTCAGCCACCAGTCGCTCATTCACGGGAACACCAAAAATGGGCAGTGGCTAATTCGGTGCATCAGTACAGGTGATAAGCAACTACCAAGCATGAATTTTGTATTGTTTCCGAGAGGAACGCATGGTGTGACCCCATAAAATATTGGCTAGGGTGGAGCGGAAAAAAATGTATTTTTTTTTTATTGGAGGAAGTACTAAAGCTATTGTTTCATACCTAGATCTCTCACAGAAAGTTACATATAAAAAAAGAAAATCTTATGTTCGTTAATCGACAATAGAGCTCATAATAATGAAAAATAACCAATTTTTCTGTTTAAAAAAAAAAAAAAATCAATTCTGTAATCAATGGAAAGGTCTTTCGAAATCAGTATTTAGAACTATACTTAAGTATCCTTCGGAAACTGTGCAGCAATGAAAGATCCCAGGAAGCACATTCTTCCCTCTTTTTTGAGAAATAAAAAAATGAGGTACACAATACAAAAAACTTGAAGCTGAAACATTTCAAAGCATGTTGAAAATGTAAAAACTGGAGACAGAAGTTGTTATCTAATATAAAATTGGAACGGTTTCAAAATATATAGTTCTTTTTCAACACTTGAAAAAAGTGAAAACAAAATTTTGAATCGGCACAATTTACCGACTTTGAACTCAGAATGTTTCCTATTGGTTGAAAAATTGTGATGAAATTGTTATATTAAAAGTTTTTACCATTACCATTTTCTTTGGAAATGTACAAGAACATTGTTTTTTTAAAATTACTTTTTCAGGAAAAAACTCTTTTGTGATTTAGGATTTTCTAAAATGTTTTTCTCTTACAACTTGAGAATATTCTAAACACTACGAAATTTCACTTCCATGAGAGCAGAATGTTAACATATTTCTTCGGTTGAAGCCAAAGAAATTACAGGTTTGACGTACCAAAATTTTTCCAACAAAGTGTCTATTTTGATAAATCCAAACAGCATGTTTTTGTACATCTTTAACCATTTTGTTGAGAAATGATATTTTTTGGTTGAAAATTGTATTTTCCGGTTGAAAATTAATTTTTTGTCAAAAATTGACATATTCTTTTTAGTTAAATGTTCATCATTTTAGTTTAACATCCGGCTTTCTGGTTTAAAATTCAACTACTTCAGTTGAACATTCACAATTTCATTTGATTCTTTATCATTTTTTGTATAAATGTAATAATTTGTTTGATAGTTTTTTTTTGTTTATTGGAAGGTAGCTTTTTATGTTGACAAATTTTCGTTTAATTATCTTTCTCAGTAAAAGTTATCTATCTTTTTGAAAACTCGACTCATTCGGTTGAAGATTCTTTTTTTTCAGTATAAAGCACTTATGCTTGGTTTAAAATGGATTTTTTAATATAGAAATGTTACTGTTCCATTTTCGGTTGAGAATAATTATTTTTTGACTTTGAAATTCGACTCTTTTGTTAAAACATGATATTTTTTCTTAGAAGATGATTTTTTCTATTTGGAAATTGATCTTCTTGTTTGAATATTCACCTTCGCGGTTGAAAAATGAAGTGCTGCAGTTAAATATTTATCTTTTTAGTTGAAAATTCATCTTCTTGTTTAAAAATTAAGCTTTTCTGGTTGAAGATTTTTGTTATCCTAAATTGATTCTTTTGAATTGTAAGTTTAACTTTTCCATCTTTTGTAAGAAAATGATGTTTTTTGTTGAAAATTTGAGTATTCTTTTCAAAATTGATTTATTTTGCAATGTTTGATCTGTTGTGTTGAAGAATATTTGAAATGAGCGTCATGAATAAAAATTAACGTTTGCGTTTTGCGACAGATATAAATATTTTGCTTCTAGTTGACCGGGAAAATTGAAAAAAATCAACTTGAAGAACCGGGAAATGACTAGGAATTTGAAATCGTCCCCCGAATCGCCGCCCTGATTTTTTCTGCTTTTTTTATAAAAGTGTGAATAGCTTTCCAACGACCTACGTGTATCTACAATTTCTAAAAATATATTCTCTAATGTCAGAAATCATTGGAAAAGTCATTGAACGTTTTTTAAAAATATTCCTCTTCCTCTTGAGAAAATCACCTTATTTCCTTTTTTTAATTGATAATTTAGAATCATAATTTTCAACTATGAAGGGCTGCTTTTCGTTGACTTTTAAACTTGCAAAGATGAATTTTTAACAAAAAAGATCGCTCTTAATCAAGATGATTTACTAACCCAAAAAGATTGATTTTCAATCGGAACTATCATTCTTTACCAAAAAAGATGAATTTACTACCAAATAGTTGGATTGAAGAAAAAAAAAATCCACCTCAGATTTGGATTTTCAAACAAACAGTTTAATTTTTAACAATGTAGTTGAATTTTTAACCAAATAGTTAAACTTTTGCCCTACCAAGATAACTTTCATAAAAAAAAATAATTTTCAACGGAATAGTTGTTTTTTAAATCGAAGAAGTCGAATATTTCAGTAAACAGTTGACTTTTGAGCCTCGAAACCTGACCTTATTGTTGAAAATTAGTCTTCAGATGAGAAAGCGACTTTTTTTCTTAAAAGGTTTACTATTTGGTTAAAAATCAAACTTTCCGGTTGAAAGTTCATTCTTCTTGGTTGAAACTTATTCTTTTTGTTGAAATCTTTTTCGGGTAGAAATTTACCATCCAGGGTTAAAAATTCATCTTTTTCGGTTTAAATTAATTTTCTTTTCGAAAATAATCTCTGAAGCTAGAAGTTCATCTTTTCAGGTTTTGAAGTCAACTCTTTTCCGAAACATTCGACTTTTTTTAGTTTGAAAAATCGAATTTCCCATGGGGTAATGCATCTTCCAAGCGTAAAAATTCAAATATTTTGTCGAAAATTTAACTGTTTTGTTGGAAATTATCCTTTTTTTCTTGAAAGTTCAACTACTTAAATGACTAGGCTACTGTTCGATTAATTTTTTTCTCAACTGTTTGGTTCAAAATTCATCTTTCTTGGTTGAAAATGATCATTTTTGTTATACATTTATTTTTTTGGTTTGATAATTAATCTTCTTTGGCGAGAAAGTCACATTTTTTATAGAAAATTCATCTTTCTTGTTTCAAAATTACCCTTCTCCTTCAAAATTCATCTTTCCGGGTTTTCAAGTCAACAAGTCTCAAAAGGTCGAGAACCATGATTTTGTATAATTTATTCGAAATGAATAACAATTCACGATGTATAAGAATTTATTCATTGCTGTCTAACATCCGTAGAATAATTTTACCTGTGAGATTCAACTTCCAGAACACTCCATCAATTGGAAAATCGTCACTAATAAAAAGAATAAAATTTGATTGAATAAAAACATAATTCTTCTCATTATTTTCGAGTTAAATAACAATTTACGATGTTTATGTATTTTTTCATTGTTGTAGATACAGTTTTCGAGTGATTGTTACAATTATAAATACTTATTTCAAAAAACCGTCTCCTCTATTAAAATGATTGATATTTTTCCAAAGTAACAAAAAGTTCGCTATTATTCGTTATTTTGAGCGTCATTCGTCACTGCACGAGCATGAGATATTCAGGTATCAGGCTACAAATTTTGGACCCCCTCCGAATTTAAAAATGAAATGAAATATTTTTTCGCTCCACCTACTATAAACTCTATAATTAGTCTTCTAAATAAGAGTATTTTTCTATTCGTGAGTCTGAGAATTCAAGTGCCAGATTAAATGATTCCATTGCCTAGAGCGCTAGAAAATTGATCATGTTTTGTATTTGGTTTCACGGAAATTACTTAATTCACTGAAAGATGAACTGGGTTAATTGGTACCATAAGATAATTAGTCATTCCTCCGGTACAGGTATTGCATGACTTGTAGGGTAGAGAGCAAATTCAGAAATTATTCATAGGTCGGAAATAATCAATTTCATCAATCTAGATTGGTTTCAAGGAATGTACACACTTCTCGTTAACATGAAGGATTAGATGAAATAGCTAAATTATACTGAATGATTACAAGTGATCGAGTATAGTTATCAATTCTGATAGAGATTAATAGGAATAAATGGAAATAATTAGAAATGTATTCTTTTTTTTTATCTGCATAGTCATATATCAATATTGGAACATTGATTTTTATTCCTAAATTGTGAAAAATTCCTTTCTAGCTCTGCTGGAAAAGGGAGACCAATTAGAACAAAAGAGAACTGTCATCAAATATCATTGCTTGTAAAATCTGGTCAACACCATAACATAAAATGTTGATTGTACAACATGTTTGGAATCATTCAACCAAAATTAAAGATTGTTGAGTAAAATGTGCAGAATCGATTTGAAGATTAAAAAATGTCTTGATGTCCGTCAAAAAACTACGTCACACTATTTTCGAGAATTTTTCCATCCTTCCCCTTCTTCGTCACCTTTTGAGTCAAAATATTTTCTTCGATTCAATTTTACAAACGCCCAGAATAAAACGAAAAACATGTACACATAATATTTCAACAGAATTTATTGTTCAAAATGCTGTCAAAATAAAGGTAATTCAAGAAAATAGAAAAATAAGGGAATAAGTTCTTTAAAATAAAATTAGTGTATGTTACCTTATTGAATTCAGTATAAAACAAAAATATTGCATTTCCAAAAATATTTGAATTTTTACCCAAAAAAGATTGATATCCTACCAGAAAAGATAAATTTTCGAACAAATAGTCGATCTTCCAAGCAAAAAATGGCAAAAAATAGTCTTACCTTTAGGATAATGAGACCATTTTTTTATTGGAGAGTTAAATCTTCATTTAAGAAATTTTTCATCCAAGAAGACGAATTTCAAACAAAACATTCCAATTCCCAAAAGAATATGATCTTTAAGAGTGTTGAATTTTCGACTTACACATATAAATTTTGGATCAGTCAGTATTGAAAAAGCATTAACCAAACAGTTGAATTCAAAACATAATAGTTGATTTGTGAACCAAATATTTTAATTTTTAACATACAAAGAAATATTTTAAACCAATTAGTCGAACTGTTGAACAAAAAAGATTTCCATTTAACTGCGAACAGTTGCATTCTGACCAAAATAGTTTATTTTATTTATAGTGGAGAAACCAATGTTCAACAAAACAGTCAAATTTTCAACCAAAAAATAGATAAATTTCAAACTAAAAAGGTATGAATCGCCAACAAAAAGAAGTGCCACTTTTTACCAAGTATTTGAATTCTAAAAACAGAAAAAAGTTGATACACCAAAGAAAAGAAGTTTTCAAATTTTTGATCCAAAGCTGTCGAATTTGAACAAAAAAGATGTAAAACAGTTGAATTCGATCAAAAAAGGCTTTGCAGCAAAATAGTTTAATCCTCAACCTGAACAGAGTTTTGATAAGTAGAATCAAATTTATACCAATAGAAATGAATTTCCAACCAAGAAAGATTTTTCATTCAAGAGAGATAAAAGGAAAACGTTTTTTAAAATTCCAACAAAAATAACGAATTATTCATAAAGCAGTTGAATTTTTAGGCCTAACAGATGAATTCCTACAAACAGTTAAATTTTCCATTTAAAAAGAGATTTTTTTTGACGGAAGACTCTCATTCCCAACACGAAAACATAAATTTTGAACCAAGAATGGAAAAGTTAAATTTAATTAAATTTTTTTAAGTTTACTTTGTTAATTTTTTACTCAAAGGATGAAACAAATTTTCAACGGAATGCATCAAATTTCAACCAAATATTCGAGATTTTATCTAAAAACGACCAATTTCTTGAAAAAAAAAAGAATAGTTGCATTGCCAGTTAAGAATATCGAACTTCGAACAAGTAATGAAACAATGAAACAAGAATTTAAACAAATAAAAAAGAAAATGAATTCACGCTGAAAAATTTAATATTAGTTTTCTGAACAATTTATTGAAAAATTTAATACTCAAATTGTCGACTTGACGCAATCAATTTTCTTTAAACAGAAATGTAATAGTTAAAATTTCAGTTGGAAAAAATTAATTTTCTAACGTTAATGGCTTCATCTTATTTTTAGTTAGAACAGTAAGTTTTCAACAACAAGAAATTAATCTTTAAAAAAATAGGTCAATCTTCAATCCAATACTTTAATTTTAAACCGAGAACCGGTTGGCGACATGACCGGGAAACCAGGAAATGACCGGAAATTTAATTAAAAGCCGGGAATTTACTTGACTCAACCTAGGCTATTAAAAATTCTACCGAAAAAATACGAGAAATGACCGCTTTCTTTTTATGAATTAGAAAGATATTTTATGTTTTTATTTAAAGAATGTAACGCTCCTTTAATCTGATTCACAAAATATTTAAATATATCTATATGTCATGAGAGGAAGAATTTCTTCTTTTTCCATTATGAGAAAAGCGTTTTGCAAATTTATTAACCTGTGAGATTTTTTTAGCTGACTCAAATTTGATAATCGAATTGATGATAGCCCAAACCTACAGAAAGAATAATTATCTTCATTTTTTGAAAAAAGGTGTTTATCACTTTTGATTTGCTTTTACATGGAACGAGAACTTTTTAAAGTAATTATAATTCGGATTTAGAAGAGAGGAATTTGAAAAAATCGTTCCTCCAATCCAAAATTCGTTGCGATTTTAAAGTTCCCTCTTCCTAATTTTAAATAAATAAAGTTCTTCAAGCTGGTTTACATTGTTCATGGCAAATTAATCCTTTTTTAGTTCAAAATGAACTACTTGTTTGGAATTTAAACTCGTTTGTTGAAAATCAAATTTTCTTGTTAAATTGTAACTACTTTGTTAAAAATCAAATCATGTTTTTTGGTGGAAATTCAAGCATTTAGTTGAACGTTGATTTTTTAATTTTGTGAATTAAATTTTTTATTTAAGAATGAACTTCTCATTCTTTTCTAGTTGATAATTCGACATTTCGGTGAAAATAGTTTTTTTGTAGAAAATTATCTTTTTCTTCGGAAGTTGATATTCTTCTTCTGAAATTCTTAAGAATTTAAGTAATACAGTCAAACATTTTTCATTTTAGTCGAACATTCATCTCGTTGAAAACATTTATGTTTGGTTTAAAATTAATTTTTCAAGACAAAAATGTCACTATTCCATTTTTGTTTGAAAATTTTTATTTTTATGTTTCGAATTTCAACCATTCTGTTAAAAAATTGTATTTTTTGGTTGAAAATTAATTTTTTGTCAAAAATTGAACTATTCTGGTTAAATGTTCATCATTTCAGTTAAACATCCGTCTTTCTGGTTTAAAATTCAACTACTTCAGTTAACAATTTACCAATTCATTTGATTCTTCGTCATTTTGTGCATAAATGTAATAATTTGTATGACAGTTTTTTTTTGTTTCTTGAAAGATAGTTTTTTTTGTTATAATTAATTTTTTTAACTGAAAATGTAACTTATTTCAATTGAAAATTCCATAGTTTCTTTCTTTTTGAGTAAAAATTGATTGATCTCTCTTCAAAACTCGACTCCTTCAGTTAAAGATTCTTTTTTCTTAACTTGGTTTAAAATTGGTTTTTAAAGCGTAAAATGTTACTGTTCCATTTTTGGTTGAAAATGATTATTTTTTGACTTTGAAATTCGACTATTTTGTTAAAACTTTGTATTTCTTATTAGAAAATTATTCTTTCTATTTGGAAATTAATTTTCTTGTTTGAATATTCACCTTCATGTTTGGAAATTGAAGTTAAATAAGTTAATAAGTTATAAGGTAATAAGTTAAATAATTATATTTTTAGTTGTAAATTCATCTTCTTGTTTTGAAATTCAACTTTTTTGGTTGAAGATTCATAATATTATTTGGGAATTTATTATTATTATTATTTTGCAATGTTTGATTTGTGTTGTTAAAGGATGTTCAGAATTAACGTCATGGATAAAAATAAATGTTTTCATTTTGCGACAAATATAAATATGTTTATCCTAGTTGACCGGAAATAATGAAAAACATGACCGGGAAGAACCGGGAAATGACCGGAAATTTGAAATCGTCCGCCGGATTGCCACCCTGAAGTAATATGAATCAGAAAACGGAAATATGCTAGTAGAGTCTTCAATTAAAAAGAAACAATTTTTAAGGAAGATAAGGTGGATTTTTTCATTGTATTCTGTTAATTCAGTTCTCATTCAAGTGTAAAACAAGAAGAAGAGGAAATAGGGGAAGTTTCTTGAAAACAGGGGGAAAAAGGCGAATTATTTAACAAGTGGTTAAGAAGGTAAAGTAGTCAATAACTTTGATTACTTCAATAATTTCAAAAAATCGTAATTCACTTTCAAATATTCTATGCGTGATTCCCTCTTTCCCCTGACAATGTGGTGTAGTTTTTGAACTGTCCCTTAGACTTAGTGAGCTGTATGTAAAAGAAGATACGAGATTCTATATCGACGTCCGCTAACAATAAGGTTCTACCTCAGCGATCAAAGTAACAAGGTTCCATCTTTATCAAAATTCAAAAAGGTACTATCTCGTCTGCCAATTCAAAAAGGTTCTATCTCGGCGCCCGGTGCAAAAAGGTTCTATCTCAGCGTTCCGACGGCTTAGGTAGAATCTTTTTGCATCGGGCGCCGAGATAGAACCTTTTTGAATTGGCCGACGAGAACGTACCTTTTTGAATTTTGATAAAGATAGAACCTTGCTGCTTTGATCGCTGAGATAGAACCTTATTGTTAGCGGCCGTCGATATCCCCTAATCGCACCTGGCACCCTAAATTTGTCTATCTCATTTTTTCTGCTGGCGATTTTGAGGCATGTGAAGAGTGGATTATTAAACAGGGTATGATTTTGTTTGTTGGGATCTGTAGGCAGAGCCAGGTGGTGGGTTCAGCGGCCCATCCGAGTCATAGCCACAGTCATCATGGGCATCCAGCCCATCTGAGTCCTGGGGGTGGAGGTGGAGGTCGAAGTCCCACAGGAGGACCAGTTGTTGGGAGCACCCAACATCTGGGACAACCCTTGTACCAAGAGTACACTCACGTGCGCTCTAGGGCCCATCCTGTGCCTCCACCCGTATACGTAACTGCTGCGCCTTCACAGGCTCCATCTGCTATCCAGCAGCAACAAGTGCCCACCTACCAGGGATTTACACCCGGGTGGGTACCTAGACACCTAGTTGATGCATGCATGTGTGTACCATTTATTATATTTACATACTCTAGATTAGTATTTTCTAGTCAGTTTTTTGCTCTTGTAGATTACAGGGTTTTGAGGGAATTTTATCACTTCAGGAATACTTTTTGCAAGTGGAAAAGAGTCGTTTTATAGAAAAAATTTGAACAATTGTGTTTTTTTATTGAAAAGGAAGGATCGTAGATCATTTTGACCATATTGGTTACTCAAAACGAAGAGACACTGACGAGGGGTTGATTACTCGACTTTTGCGTGTACACCAGATTTCTTGATTTCAAAAGATTTCACAAAAAAATGGAATAATTTCTAAAAAGATTTCACAATAATTTTGAAGTTTTCAGAGTCTAAAAGTCTTCAAGGGATTTCAAAAGATTTTCGAAGATTTCAAAAGGTTTCACAAAGGTTCTAATGTTTCAAAAGATTCCAAAGTTCTGGCAAAGATTCCAGATAAATTTAGAAGAGTTTACAAAAGATTTCAAAAGATTTCACAAAATATTTTGGTTATGTCACAAAGATTTTCAAGCTTTCAAAAGATTTTACAATGAATTCAGAAAGATTTAAGACATTTATCAGAATTTCAAAAAAGTATCAAACATTTTACAGGGAGTTGAAAGATTTCACAAAGATTTTTTTAAGATTTGAAAAATGTCATAAAGATTTCAAAGTTTTCATAAAAACTTTGAAAGAGTACATAAAAGGTTTCAAATTATTCACTAAAGATTTCAAAGATGCAAAATTTACAAAGATTTCAGAGAGATTGCGAAGTTTCAAAATATTTCGGGAGATTTTTTAAAATTTCGGAAAAATGTAAAAGATCCCACAAAATATTTTAAAGATTTGAGGGTAAATCACGAAGATCACAAAGATTCCAAAAGATTGAACAAAAATTCAAAGTTTTTAAGGAAAGTTCAAATATTTCAAAGGATTCCAAGAGATTTCAGAAGATTTTAAAAGATTTCAAAGATCTGACGAGGAATCCAAAGATACTGTGATAGAAGATTAAAACGAGTTCACAAAAGATTCAATAACTTCGAAGAATTTCATAAAGATTTTGCAAGAATTGCAAAGTTTCTCAAGATTTTAGAAAGTTTTTGAAGACTGGAAAATATGTCACAAAGATTCCAGAGTTTTTACAACGAATTAAAATATTTTGGAGTGTTCCGAAATATTTTGAAAGATTTCGAAGATCTGACCAAAGATGCAAAAATTCTATGATAAAAAATTAAAAAGATTTCATAGAAGATTTTTACTACTTAGTGAAATTTCACAAAGATTTCACAGTAACTTCAAAGTTTTCAGAATTCTCGGAAATTTCAAAGAATTCCTAAAGATTTCGAAAGATTTCACAAAGATTTTGATGTTTCAAAAGATTCCGAAGATGTGTCAAAGATTCCAAAAAAATTCAAAAGAGTTTACAAAATATTTCAGATATTTGAGAAAATTTCACAAAGATTTCACATAGATTGCAAAGTTTTGAAACATTCCAGAAGATTTCATAAAATATTTCGATTTTCACAAAGATTTTTAATTTTTCAAGAGATTTTACAATGACTTCAGAAAAATTTCAGATTTTTAAACAAATTCCAAAAAGGTATCAAATATTTCACAGGAAGTTAAAAGATTTTACAAAGTTTTTAAAAGATTTAGAAGATTCCAAAGATATTACAAAAGCTTTAAAATAGTACACAAAGGATTTCAAAGATTCAAAATTCACAGAGATTGCAAAGTTTCAAAATATGTCGGGAGATTTGTCAAATTTACAGAAAAATGTAACAGATCCCACGAAATATTTTGATGATTTGAGAAAAAATCACAAAGACTCCAAAGTTTCCAAAAGAAAATTGCAAAGTTTCTCAAGTTTTCTGAAGATTTTTGAAGACTTGAAAATATGTCATGGAGATTTCAAATTCTTCTAGAGATTTCACAAAAATCCCAAAGTTTCTACAGAGAGTTCAAAGATTTGAAAGGATTTCAAAAGATTTTGGATGATTCTGCAAGATTTCAAAGATCTGAAAAATAATCCAAAGATACTATGATAAAAAATTAAAAAGATTTCACAAAAGATTTCAAATATTATGAAAAGCTTCACAAAGGTTTCGCAAAGTTTGCGTGAACTGCAAAGGTTCCGAAGATTTCAAGAGATCTTTTGTATTTATTTCAATAATAATGTACAAGAAACTACTGTCAAGGACAATAATATGCTGAGTGTTATTTTTTGCTGGAAATTTTTACTCAACTGTATAATTTTATAATAATGTGAGAATGGTTCAAATTTTCTGTTGTATTCAAAAAAGCGTTACAAATGGTAGATAATAAAAAAATACCTCTACAGGAAAACACAAGTTTTTGCTAAAATTCAGATATTTATACGAAGTATTGCAATTAATTACAAATTTTTACATAAAAACACAATTTCACAATGTTTTACTTTATTGTTATTGATTATGTTTAATTGCAAAAATGCATTTTTATCATATTTCAATTATAATACGAAATCGATTTCGATAGGTTTCAAGGGTTGAAAAGTGTTCTTAAAAAAACACAGATTCATCAACGATTTTTAAAGATTACAAAGGTTTTGCGAACATTTCAAAGATATAAAGATTTTGCAAAAGTTCAATATGATTCAAAATATTTCGCAAAGAATTCAGAAAATTTTTCATTTCAAAGCTTCAAAAAGATTTCATATTATTTCTCAAAGATTCCAAAAGATTCAACGAAAATTTTTAAAGATTCCAAATAATTTACCAAGATTTAACGAGCGATTGTACAACAGATTTCAACAGTGATCTTACCCGGGAATCGACTTCAAAATACTTCGAAAGGTTTTAGCTCATAGAGGGAGCTGGTAGTCCAAGATTAAACTTTAATAGTAATATAGAAGAATGTTTTCCCTATAAAATGTTCCGCTCATTTTTTCTAGAAAACGTTTTTGTCTCTTTTAAAAGATATTCCTGAATTAAAGAGTTACTTGTAGATTTTGTCAAAGATTTTTAGATCGTCTTGCATTATGATATAAAAGAGTCTCTTGGCATGCTTAGTACATTTAAAAATTGAGGAATCATTTGATTTTGTTTAGAAGCAGGGGGTGAAATATGATTTCTAAGTTCAAAAAAATTGTCATTAGTGTATTAAAAGAATTCTTTTCTGTTTTTGTTTTTATGTTTAGAAATAGATAAATAAACGAGGCTTACTATTTTCTATTTTCATGAACGTTGACGAAGGTTAGTACTTTTAAAATATTTTTTTATAGGAAAATTTATTATAAAATTATACGAAAAAATCAATTGAAACCATACTGAAAATTTGTAGATTTCTCAAGGTCTGATATTAAAATAAGATTTTTTGAAATAAGAATTGCCTCGCATGAAATTTTTGGATTGGTAAATTCCTTAGTTGTGTTGCACAAATGATGCATCTTTAATTTCTAGAGTGAAGAAAGTATAATACTAGGCATGCTGATAGTCTCGCATTATTAGAGATAAGTTACTTTTATGAGATTTACAATTTTTGATACATTTTTGGATGCTCTCTCCATGAATGAGCCACGAAGCACGTAAATTTGCACGTTATTTATTACATCCTTGAAAAGTTAGTGAAAAATATTTCGTCGAATTTGCTATTAGAAATTTCAACATTTTAACTATGTATATTTAAACTATAAAAATACTGCTCTGACGTTTCTTCTATTTTATTTTCGACTTCTCAGTTTCAAGTATGTGATATGATTGAGGCTTCAGATCAAAAAACCGAATTATTTTAAATCGATTCTCAATTTATAAAGAAATATTTATTAGATTGAGAGAACAAAAAAATAGAACTCAAAAATAGCTGGTCACTGAAAAGTTTGATTGTGGCTCAGTGCTAGGCTGTTTTTCATTTCCAATTTGATTTTTGTTCCAGTTTTAGTATCTAGAAAGTAGGACTCGGACATGCAACTTTTTGACTTTTTATTTTTCTGAAAAATACGACATTAAAACTTCTTCCATTTTTCTCAGCAGTTCACTTTATGTACTTAGTTCTAATTTTATTCACATATGAACTTTTGAAATATAAATGTAAAATTGAAAAAAAGTACACGTGTTAAAAATTAATGCCCCTTTGGTTAAAAATTAATGTGAATTCTAAACTGCTCTAAGATTCACTTGTTAAAAATTAATGCTCGTATTTTAATACTTTAAAAAAAAGGAGAAAAAAATGAGTGAAATCATCGACATATAGAAATGGACCGATCACGCTGTGCGGAGCTATGAAATGGGGTTTAGAGAGAGAGAGAGAAAACATTTGAGCCGTGACCGTGTCTCTTTCTAAAGAAAAGCTGATTGGTCAAGGGCATTTTC
>WSXT02030948.1:0-13727 GCA_011762715.2 Neuroterus valhalla | reverse complement strand
GTTGCACGAAGAGCAACAAAATTATTTTGTTGAGCCAACAAAATTTTTGTTAGTCAAGCAAAACAGTTTTCTCAGTGCAGGTGCTTTTTATAGTTGTAGCTAGAATCTCTCTCTCCCCTCCTCACCCCGCTTTTTTTACCTCTTTTCTTTTTCCCTCTTGTTCTTTCTCTTTCTTTGATTAAAGATTGATCCACATCAGTGCATTATTCGTCGTTTGACAGATTCAAAATGTTCCCCATGGCAAGTGGCCTATAATGCACTGTTGTAGAGCACGTCGCATATTGTTCTCATTTTTTGACCAGAGTGCAGTAAGTATTAAAGGCAAGTGCATATGAATCTTATCATCGTTTTGCTCTACAGAGTACAGTAGAATGTACTCCATCGTAATCTAACAACTTTCGTGTCATTTTGTTCATTAAGTCTGGCACCGTTGATTTCGAGTGAATTCGGGTTGACCCCTGCTGACTTTAAACATCTCATGAGTTGACCTAGCCAGTTGCATTTGTGATTTTTAGCGTGAGTAGTCTCAGCTAAATTTTGCTTACATCACTTAGGATAACCTGACTTTTTCATTTCGATGACCTGAGCTGCCCACTCCAGAGCCATTTTTATTATATGATGGGATATACAAATTAACTTGCCCAATCTGACTACGAAGTCAGGTGTGCTTCTGGATAGGCAATAAAAATTTCAAAGAAACGTGCTTCAGCTTTTTTGAAGACCTCTAGGTAGTTGAGACCATAAATATAAGCTTCATATAGCAGAGTACTTATAATAAGGAATGTTGGATTTTAACTATATATTACCACGAGGACCGTTGAGAATGAATGAGAATGCTAATTGGAGAAGCAGAGGCTAAATTAGCTCTACTCACAGCATCGTAGGCAGCTTGCTAAGATACCCCAATCCTTCGAAAAGCAGTACCAAGGTGATGAAATAACGGCTCAAGTCCTACAGTACTACTGTTATATTTTTGGCCTTAGAGTTTATCGCTGATTTTGCCCTTCTTAGAGATAGTATATTTTGTTTTTATATTTTCAACTGTGAGCTTATTTATTTCACAAAATTCATTGAGGGCCTTAGGCTTTCTGATCGCATCGAGTTTGGTATCAGCAAGCATAATCATATCGCCCGCATATATCAGCAAGATTATGTCTGTGTTTCTAAGTATTTCAAGTCCGACGAACTTCTACCCCTGAAGAATCTCTTTATGTCGGTTGTAAGGACATCGGACATGATTGGGCATAACACTTCACTCTGTAGAACTCTCTCCGTGACAGGTACTTTCCCCTAGAGTCCGCTTCCCTCCTCAACACGGGCTGGAGCTCTTTCATATGAGTTTTGTAAGCTGCTAATGATTTTTGAGCTTACGTCAAGACTGTAGAGCTGCAGTTATGGCATGAAAATGTCCGTTCTTTTTTTACGTTCTCATCAGAGAAGGTATTAGATTTGTGTGAAATTTGATCCCCCCCCCCCCCGTTTTTTGTCAAATGTCAACGTTTTGAGACCCTCTGAACCCGAAAACAGGTTTTCACGAATGTGTCTTTCTGTATGTATGTATGTATGTATGTATGTATGTATGTATGTATGTATGTATGTATGTATGTATGTATGTATGTCTGTCTGTCAGCACGATAACTTACGAAAAAACTAATAGACTTGATTGGCCCTTGGTACACTCTCTCACTGTCAGAAACTGAAGATCAAGTTTGTTAGCCAGCTATTTTGGATAAAAAATGAAAGAGGAGAAGCATTTGAAAAATTTTTAGACGATATTTTTTATGACTCGATAACTGTGAGTATAGTTTCCTATATTAAGTAATAAGTGGAATAATTTATTCTCATAATGTTTTTTGTTCAGAACAAAATTGGCAGAGTTATGGTATTTTCAAAATTTAAAAATATGAGAGAAAATGACAATTTTTAGCCAAATAACGCAAGATTGAAAAGAAAGGCGGAGAGAAGAAATGTTTCTTTTTGAATGCCCTACAAGATGCTTTTCACAGCTCTTTGAATTTTCTCAAAAATCGAAGATTCCAATTTCGATCGCACAAAAAATAATGGGAAATAATCTGCGGACTCGATAACTTTCGAAAGAATGATCGTATTCGATCGTGCTTTTGCACCCATTTGAGGGGACTAAGAAGACAAGACGAGTTCGTTAACCATCTATTTTGGATAAAAAATCAAAGAGGGGGAGCACTTTGGAAATTTTTTTTGAATTTTTTTTTCAAGACTAAAAAATTGTGAGTATGGTTTCTCGTAGTACGTGAAAAATAAAACAATGCATCCCAACATTTTTTTTATTGATGAAAACAATATCGACAGAGTTATGGCATTTTCAAAATTTAAAAATATAAACGAAAATGAGAATTCTTAGCCAAACAACGCAAGATATGGAAAAAAGTTTGAAGCAAAAAAATGTTTCTTCTTGAGAGCCCTGCAGGCCTATCTTTACAACTTTTTGAATTTTCTCGAAAATTCAAATTTCGGTCGCCAAAAAATATTGAAAAATAAAAAGATTCATTTTTTGTTCAAACTATGCGAGGAACGGGAAAATATTAATGAACTTTTAAAATAAACTTCTTGATAGGACAAGTGGTTTTTGCTTTATTTATAGAAAACCAAAAAATGAATTCATTTCAATCAGGAAAAATAACCATAAAAAGTAAATAATATAATTTTCAAAAAATTTACTAAGGCTAACACAGAAGATTGATAGAGGAAAGTTATTCACCCGAAGATATTATAATCTCTCCCATTGGACGCTTAGTTTTTGTTCCAATCATAAAAATAAAATAATAAATCAAGAAATTGAATTTCTAGAGAAACTACACAACATGTGAAAAAAACTAGTCAACAAAACTTCTCTAACGCTTTGGACAAACTTTGATCGAGTGCGTAGCACGAGACATGCGATGAGAACGTATTCGTTAAAGCCGGAGAAGCTTTAACAAGAGAGAATTTCCACTTATCAAATCAAAGTAGTCGACATTTCGCTTTTGAGTTTCACAAGCTTTTTATACAACTGTAGGGAGGAGATACAAAGCCTGAGCGCGTAGCGCGAGGTGAGATCACCATCGAGCGCAAAGCGCGAGATTCCATAGACGCGTGCCGTCGGCACGCTCAAACTTGCGAACGAAGCGAGCTGCACGCGATGAGAATGTACCCACGCAACGGTCAGAATTTGGTAAATAGATTTGTGAGATAGCAGGTAGTGTAAATATATTGTCAATACACCATATATCACTGCGGAACTCTGATTGAGCTTCTGGAATCATGTGACATAAGGATTCTCATTCTCTAACCTAAAGAGCAGAAATTGTTACGGATTCGGTCTGGTCTACTGGAATGTATCCATTATCAAATATTGTATTGGATAAAGTTTCCAGATAAAGGAACCAATTTCGTATGGAATTGGTATAGAAACTATAAGAGATCATGTTGGGTCCTGGCGCATCCGGAATAAATCTAGCCTTCTCAAGACCCTTCTCTGTAGGTCCTGTGGACATCCTCAGCCAAATGAAACACAACAAGATTTGTAGATCCGTCGGTGTTAGTATTCCTAAGTACTGGTGCTACTCGGCGATCGTCAGTTTCTTATGATACTGATGGTATCTAAGTTGATATACTTCGCCCGAGTTGGGTTTTCTTGCAAAGATGACGATAGCATTGATTGCAAAATAATAATCAACAGAACCGTCTGAATGTTCAATCCTTTTTAGTTTAGATATTATTTTTGATAAAAGCGTTTTTAACCATTTTTCAATTTTTTCAAACTTTGTTTCTTTTAAATTTCGGCCACCCATCCAAGTAATACTCAAACCCAATGCTGCTCAACTTGGGTTCTTTCCTGAATGTAACGTGCAACTCTGATTTTTTCTATTTTCCAAATCATGTTCCAACTCTCTTTCTTATAATTTATTTCATAGTTTTATATGGAATCCGCATTGTAATTATAACCGCGCATTCTTGAAGCGAATATGCGAGCCCTAGCGTGAAAAAGGATTAGCAGAATTCATTTAGCGGGCAGCGCTCGTCACAAACTGAGGAGCTTTCCTAAAACGGTTAGTTGTGCCGTCTGGCCGACAACCCGGGAACTACCGTTTGAAATCCTTCATTCTATTTAATTCAAAAGTTTTATATGAAAATAATTATATTTGCGCGTTTCAGCATGATAAACCCCAAATCTTAGGTGTAAATAATATTCGTGGAAAATTTCTACGACAGACAGATAGAACAAAAGACAGGGACCAAGGTTGAGTTAATGAAAGAAAATATGAAGAAAGGATTTCGGGGAATACTTACATTTTCAACACTTTCAACCAAGATTAATAATGCTGTTGTAATAAAAAGGAATTTCAACAGATATAGTTAAAGAAGATAGATTTTTCAACATAGAAAGAAAAAAAAGCCAGAACCCGAACTAAAATGGGGAAAACACCTTCTAATATACCTATTATGATTTCAAGAACAATAAAAAATATGGGAGAATGAATAGGAGATGTAAGAGAAAGCAGCCTCCAGATTTCATCCTTTCCTTTTTTTTCAATTTTCACCTTTTTTCCAAAGAACACAAAACAACGGTAGAGAGCAGCCTGAGTTTCTAATGGATTTTGAAATGCATTTATTGCTTTACCTTGATAAGAGTGTTGGGTTAACACCGAAACGGTGGTTGATATTGCGAAAATTTTTATTTTTGGGTTTTTCAAGAAGAAGAAAAAGACGGAAGATGTACAAATAAAGAGAAAAGAAGGATAAAGAGGTGTTGCTCTCTCTTTAATCTCCCTTCCTTTCTTTACATTTTCCATAATTGTTTTTTAAATTTCAATAGAAAACGACTTTCCACCAAAGGAGATTTTTACCTCGAATCTGCAGTGAATAAATTTAACCCAAAAAGACAACTTTCGAAATAGTATTCTGAAGATCAACTTCAAGTGATTATTTTTTAATCAAAGAGTATGACTTTTTAACATAATATCATAATTTTTGAGCGAAGAATTAAATGTCATTTGCAAAAATTTAATTTGCAATTGGGGTAATTAGTTTTTTACTGTAAAGATCAGTTTTTAACTTACAGTTGCTTTTCAACTTCTAAAAATGGAATCGCTACCAGAAAAAAAGATAAATTTCAGAACAAAAATACACTCCATTCAAAATTGCTTTAAAATGTTATACCTCGCAAGAGTTTCATGAGTTCAGTTCCAGCTCCTTATATAAGTTTTGTCATACCGAAAATTCCAGTTAATTCAATAGACTGTGTTTACTCTCATGTTACAAACATAGTCTCTCACTTGCTTTTTTTAGTTTATAAAATGATCGCTGCATCCCTTTTTTTTGTAAACACTTGATTTTCCTTCTAACGTTGAATAAGTGCAAAAATGAGCAGAACGAATTCGCGTCCTGTCCGGATTCTAGCTTGCAATGCTGCGCTGGCCCAAAAGATGCGAGAAGAAGATACCCACCTGAAATTAGAGCTGAGCATCAAAACTAACGGATTATGGGTACGATCCGGTAAGAGAAAGTGTGGAGCTGATCGTAAGGGCATTCTAGGGGATGAAAAAGAACCTGCGGCATTGGTAGAGATTAGTAAATACGGAAGACATATTTATGCTTTTTTCTAACGTTGTTGTCTCTTTTTTTACAGGTAGATAACCTTGAATTTGCAATTTTCTCAAAGTAAAAGATCCTCTTTGTCGAATAATATGCAAATGAAAAAGATCATGATAACGCACTTGACAAAATCCAGTCCCTCTCAACTCCAATGGGTAAATTTCAATAATTATGATTATCATTTTATGCGTAGTACAAGTTGCGGCCAACTGCTGGCGCTGCGTGTCAGCCTTGCTACACTATACCCCGCTTGCTATAGTCCGCATCTACCCTTTTTTCACACACGTGATTTAGAATCGAAACAACGAAAGTGTCAACAAATAAAAAAAATCATAAATCCGACGAAGGTAAAATGGAATAAACGAAGGTGTGTTGTTCCTGGATGCCCCTCGTCTTGACACATAAAGCATCACCGATTTCCGAAGGACCAAAAAAAAGGTTTGAAGTAGTTATAAGCGGTATCTAACCCTCTCTTAAAAACCTAACCAGTGGCGTAGTAGAAACTTTTTTCAAGGTGGAGGGGGAGGGGGGTGGCAAAGACATAATTTACATATCGAAGTTCAGTTGCTTTCGGGATAGTTTTTTGGGTTACGGGGAGGGCGTTACTAACGGATGTTTCGGGGGGAGGGGGGGGGGTTGCCCCCGTCCCTTCGCTACTGAACCTAACCTTTGTTTCAGATTTTTGAACTGAATGTTTTTATCAATAAAATTGATAAAGCAAGTGAGAAACATTTATAAAAATACGGAAGATATACTAAAGTACTTGGAACATATGTTTACAAATTTTTTCACTTGCTTTATCCACTTTATAGATAAATATTATCGATTAAAAAATTTGTCACATGTATACTCCTAATATATAGCACCCAAACACGATATAGACAAAACATTGATATTTTTAGTTCAAGTTCCGGCCAGCTGTTGGCGTTGTGCTCCTTCAAATCTCTACCATTGAGTTGAGAGGGCCTTACAGAATAAAATATTGTCATTCTCCAGTAGAACTATAAGGAACAGGGAGAAATATAAAAGGGGAAAATTATACATCTCAAATGGTTTAAAAATATAATAGCTTTTTTCTTTCGAATAATTCTGAGGAAGAGTCGAAGAATTTTGAAATCTTTCAAAGCTTTTTTTATTCAACAAAAGTCAACATTCAGTGTTCTACAGACGTTTTGTGACTTTTTTATACTTTCAAAGGATAAAATATCATGTGGAATAAACTTCACACTCGTTGATAATAATCAACTCAACTCGTGTGTCACACAATATATTATATTGAAGCTGGTACTGTAATTATTCTATTTCGTTGTTGGGCAAGTCAGGTGATTCAGCAGGAGGCTCAGGCTTGCGAGGCCGCCCAGGAGGCCTACGAGGCCCAATGAAATTATCACCTTTCTTAGCTTTCTTAAAAGCATCTCCCATCAAAACAATATTTTCGGCTTGGTTCTTAGCTTCTGTTATAGCCTCATCAGAGAATCCAGCATTCTTAAGACCCCCTTCCATAATTCTATTTGGAGGAATAGCCTTATTCATGATAAACACGACAAGCTTATTAGGTATGTCGACGTTCTTGTCTGCATATGTTGCTCTAAATGTATATTTTTCATCCTTTTTACTAGAAACAGGGTATCTAAGTTGAAAGTCTTCCCCTAAGTCGTCCATTTTAGCGACAACGACCAAAGGGTTTATCGCATAAGCAATTCGATCTCCGCCCTTCCGATTTTTAATCATGACGTACGAAGGATTATCAACATCTATTTTTTTCTTACTCTGTGGCGGTCTTCGTTCAGTGGGATACGCATTCTTTTTCTTCCAATCTGGAGGTACTCTAGGATCCTTATACGGTCTTTTTACACGTGACGGCCCTTCACCTGAAGCTTTCCCTCCACGTGCCGCTTCTGCAAGAATGGGTGTTGAAAAATTCATCAGATTATAAAGAAATGTGAAAAGTAGTCTTAGGTGATAATCAGTAATCAATTTATTATCAAAATAAAAAAGGTTACGGTAGGATGTAATTCAAACATGGTATTTACCACATCTTTTTGAACCAAAGCAGTCAAAATTTCGGAAATTCAATACAATTTGAAGAACAAGTTTGAAAATAAGATTTACGGTGAGAGTTTTGTGAAATAAAAGATACAAGAAACATTATTTCAAGAGAGCAGGATATTGTCACTTAACTGATATGAAATGGTAAACAGAACAATAAAGCGCGAGTTTCAAAGACTTTATGAACAAGACAGTGTATTCTTGAAACGTTGGGATGTAATTTCTGATGAAATTGTCTGACAGTGTTGTATTTCTACCCTAATAATATGGAATTTCCATAAAAAGAGATAAATTTCCGAAAAAGAACGGGATTTTATTCAAATTTTGAAATTCCCAAACCAGGAAGAACTTTCCAAACATAAGTTGATTATATCACTTCTTCAGTTATAACATGAATTTTCCTCGAGAAGAAACAAATTTCCTGAAACTAGTTGTATCTTCAAATACGATTGGGATAATTGAATATCAATTTGAACCATGCATCTCCGACGGAAAAAAAATCATTTTTCTACCTAATGAGAATTTAATATACATATATACATATATTGCTTTTTCCTTATCAAGAATCCTTATGCACTACCTAACCAACTATCCCTTACAAATCATCTTACGTACTATCCCTAATTCTAGACGCTTTCAACTATGAACTGGGCTTCTGTTTCCTCTTGCCACTAAGAATCTACAAATTGTAGCTCAATTCTGCAACAATAATTCTGTTTTCCCTTCTAGAGGAGTCGTTTCTTAGCTCCACCCCGTACGGTTAGCTATCTCCCTCAACTCTTCCAGCTTCTTCATCCATTCCTCTCTCTAACTATTCCCATCCAAAATCCATTTGATTCTCTCTTCCATACTCTCTCCCCCTCTTTCGTCCCCTGTTCATCTCTCTAACACATGCAACCATGATTTTTGTTCATACCTACAAACTCTACACAAATTCTCCTCCTCATTCATCCAGTAACTACATGCTCTCACCCCCTCTCCTATTCTAAATCTTACTACCCTGTTCCATTTGTTCTCTTTCTTGATCTTTCCAGATATTCCGGTTTCCCCTCGTTCTTTACCAACCTGTATCAGCTGTTACATCTTGACTTTGAGATTTTTCCCCATCTATCCTCTCTCTGCCTTGCCATGATCTCTTTCTCCCATTTCGAACGCTCCACGTTACCACTACCCTCTCTTTCCAAGATCTCCCGTGCACACGCTTGTGCGATCTTGCTGCCCTTTACCGCTCTTTGTTTCTCTTCAAAATTCCAAGATCTTTTTAGTTGCCTGATCAACACTTTCTCTCTTCCTAATTCCTCTCTTAGCATATAACCTGGAAAACTCCAGCTCAGCCCATGACCCACCTCAGGAATCTCTCTTCCACTCCGTAACTTACCACTGACCGAACTAGCAAATCGAACATCCACACCCTCATCCTCAAGTAGTCCTTGAACCTTCTCTTTCCTATTCCTCACACTTGCCTCATTACGTTACTCACACATTCCATTCTCATGCTCACCTGAAATTCTTTTCCTCCCCCTGCTTCGAATCAGAATCCTAGGTAGCAGTACTCGTCCACTACCTCCACCACAATGTTATTCATTTTCCATTCATACTCTACCCTAGATCTTCTATTTTTAAAACACATAATCTTGGTCTGACTCACATTCATCCATACATATGTATGCATGATGATATCCTTATAATTATCAATTAAAATGACGATGATTGCTAATATGGAGATAAGGTTCTGGACGTTTATCATTTCCTGAAAGTGAAGGAAAAAGGAACTGAGGTGTTAATGAAGAAATAAGTTAAGATTTCAACTAATAATCATTTGGAAGTATGGCCTAATATAACAATCATCTTTATCTTGTTGATTGTGTAATGCTCCGGATCATTATCAATTACTTGAGATATTTCACTCGACGTCTCATTCTTATCACTGTTTTTGTTCATTATCATCGCTTATATGCTAATATACGATCAATAAAGATTTATTTATTGAATAAAGTTATCTTTTACACATTTAACAAATCTAATCTCAAAAAATTCATCGCATAACGTTTCCCATAATCGACGAGAACGTTTTTGATGAACTTAATAACACGAATTTAAAAATGAATTGTAGGAGTCAGACATTAGAAAACTTAGTCAGATTTGATTTTATGAGCTTAATTATGCAATCGAAACACTTTCTGAGTATAAAAATTTAATGGTAATAAAAGATTTAGCAATGTTGTATAAGGTTTAATATATCTTTTTGCGATTTTCTCATTTTAAATTGCTTATGGAACTTCCATTCCACATCTTTTTCTATGGCTGAGTTTAGTTGTGACCTTAGCAATCTAATTGACTTTATCTCTATGACAGATTTTAAACTCTGGTCGAGGATGCGCAATGTTTGCGTACTCGTACAAATAAAATCATGCTGGCTCATCATTTCGCTCTTGAAATACAGTAGGAACAAGGATGAGAACAAACGTCAAAATGCACATATCGAACCGAGTGCCAAGAAGTTTAGGTCTAAAAAAAAGTTCAACTGTTTCTTTGTCTTTGAAATTCTCATTTCCTGATGAAAATGTATCGAGTTATTTTCAAAAATTTCGCGAAAATCGGGAGATATGTTTAAGGGGGGAGGAGGGTCTAAAAAAATGTTCTTTCATGAATTTTTTGTTGGAAATATTATGAAAGTAAATTTATTCTAGTATTAAGAATATTACAAAGTAACATTTCAAGAACATTTTCTCTGGCGTCTGTTATTTGCGGTGTTCATCATATCTCAACGTAGAGTTGTATAATCCAATCGGGTGAATTTTTTTAAATAAAATATATGTTTTTCTTGGGTCCAACGGTGTCCAATCATGGATTCTTTAGTTTTTCAATTTTTTGTGGTCGTTCTAAGCGAAAAATGTAATTTTCGACGAAGAATTTCGCCATTTTGTAAGTGGAAAACACCCTCAATGTCGGAAAAATAGGAGATAAAGACCGTTGGACCCTGGCAATATGTATGTAGAAAGTGTGTCTCAAATTTGAGAACGATCGGTTCAGTAGTTTTTTCAGGAGAGTGAACACCGACTTCGATACTATGATTTTGAGAAAAACGCGTTTAAAGTTTTGAACCGTGAAAAAGCAAAAAATTAATTCATTTTTTTTTAATACAATAAATCATCGATTGCAGCTCCATGGAAGAAATCTCCCGTAGCAATTTTTTTGTCTTCAGCTTCTTTTCTTTCAAGTCTACTTTGTATCGTAGCATGCTTGCTTTATCGTTTTGCTTCTTTATCAGCCCTGGTGATACGAACGCTGCCCTCGTGTTTCAGAAAGGTGTATAACTTTGAGAGTTTTGCTCTGATCAACTTGAAATTTCTGACATAGCAACCCGTATCAGTAACAATTCCACCCTCAACATAGAAATTAAAGCCATAAGACGACAGCTCAAGTCCTTCCTCGACGGCTCACGATTATCATCATATCATCATCATCTATTGATAATGATGGAAAGAAATTGGCTTTATTGTTCATTAACCATAAGGCCAAATTCTTTCCAGAGTAGGACTTACACACTTCACTTAAGCCTCGTGGTACTACTACGGATCATGGAAAATATATTTTTCGAGCATGAGTCACTGAAAGATAACGCCATTATTGGTTAATGATGTCACTGTCGATAACTGTTACGTTGTTATAAATTTCACTGGAAAATGGCGCCTTCTTTGGCGGATGACGTCACTGTCGGTAATTGCTACTTTGTTACAAATTTTACTGGAAAATGGCGCCTCCTTTGGCGGATGACGTTACTGTCGGTAACAGCTACGTTGTTTCAACTGTCACTGAAAGATGGCGTCAATGGGCTCTACCTTTCACTTGTAAACATAACTGCGCGGTTGATGACTATCGTACTTGTAACGGCACCTCGAATACGTCTTAATGCGCAGTAGACATATATGAAACACACGCGTGCGCAATACTGTTCATCACATTTAGAGCTGCGAAGTTGATTTATGTGGTACTTTCTGCTGCGCAGAGGAAGTCAAGGAGGCTTATGGACCTGCGGTAGATATATACAAACACACGCATGCGCAGTGGAGTTTCTTCACACGTGTAGCTGCGCACTTCCTGCATATTCTTCTTGTAAGTGTGCAGTTCACTTCTATTACAATTATGGATGCGCAGTAGCGTTTTACAGAGCATGTCATCATTGTGTTAGTAATACCACTAGTGAGATTATGGAATATAGCGATATTTAATTAGTTGTTTCCTAATCCTTTAATCTAAAAACTTTTAAATCAGTCTATCTATGTTGAGAACACACGATTTTCAAAATGCGACCCAACGACGTGTGTCTACCTTTGAAATTTGATAGCAACCCAACGATGATTGAATAAAAGTTCAACGTGAGAAATTCAGTCCATCGACATTTTCAATTGTCTACTGATGACAGTGAGTGATATCTGAATTCAAAAATCGACCGATGTATATTTTTGATACTCAACGCCAAGAAGAAAGACACCGCATGAAATTTCATGTAAGCTAATCTATTTCCTAAATCATTGAGTATTTTTAATAGGTCTCCACTTAACTTTGAATTGGATGTGGATTCAACATTATTGCGCATTGCACGAGAGTAGTTTCAACGCTGCGAAAAGTGGACTATTCATCTGACTTATCTGTACAGCTATTGCGTGATTCATCAAATCCTAACCCTTTGACAAATATTCTATTGTTTCATTTCCTCATTACTTGTTCCACAAGATACGCATCCGTCGCTTGAGTCTAAGGAGTTCTTGTTCAGAAAAGCAGCCAGCGATTCATCGATTTGCTAGTGCTTGAGCTTATAAGTCACTGGATTCGTCGACATAAGTCGAGCCACAGATAATATCTCTGTTGTCCAATGAGGAGTCTATCCTTTTCTGATGACGTACTTGTACTTGCCCACTCAAACTCTGTCACCGACTTTGAATTCTGACTTCTCCTTGGATATAGCTCTCAGTTTTGCAAAGCATTGCCCTGCTACATCTTTGGCAGTGGCAGGTTTTGGCTTCATACCGATCGATTAATGTTTGGTACTATTTTACTTGAGATTACTATTTCTTGGAAGCAACAAACACACCCAAATAAACTCTATGGAGTTGTGTCAATTTGGAGAACTATCTCGAGGATAACTTCGGCTAGAGCATAGTTTAGTTAAGGTACCGAGAGGAGCGCTTCAAGGAGCTATTTGAGCTCTCCCATCCAGCACTGTTCACATCTGTCAAACATTAAGAAGTCAGTGTGTTACTCGCAGCAGCTCAGAATACATTCTTACCGTACATCAGTCGTATTTTGGAGAAGCATTCGGAACAGATCAATGTTACCTCTTAAAAAAACGTTGGCACAATAAGTATCGAGAATCGCAGTCACTCTATGACCTCTTCAACTCACTAGGCACATCGCTTATTCCTAGGTTAGGTTGTAAAGCAGCTGCGACCTGTACTTCGCCCCTCGAGTTGTTTTTTGGATCCACTTTATTTTTTTTGTACATTTCGTATCTAAATTGACAACTGGATAAAGATATACTATTATTATTTTTCGTCGAAAATTGATCTCGGGTTATATCACCCGGCGTGTAATCACCAGCCACGGACTAAGTCAAGTGCCTGATGAAGTCAATATGTTAAGAATTTAAAAATATAAAACAAAGCAGCAGCGTGTCTACACCTCCTTCTTCCATACTCCCTGCCTCCCGATTTCACATCTTTTCTCTAAATTCTCACAACTAATGCTCCCTCCAAGTGCCCACGTTTGATCTCCTTTCCTTTCCTCCTTTACTCTTCCCTCTACCATGCCTGGGTCCTCCACCTCTCAAAGTCGCCATCACCGGGAAATGTTCGGAACCTTTCTCGTTACCTACTTACATCCTAACCATCATACTCCTTATGCTTTCTTTTGCCAGTATGTAGTCTATTACTGTATCCCCTCTACCTATTAAGGTTATCGCCTCTTTTTCATCTCCCTTAGTGTTGCCGTTACAAATACCCCCCTCCCCGGCCCCCATCCCACCAATTCGCCACCTCCCCCCCATCCCCTTCTCCCCCCCTTGC
>WSXT02030926.1:0-13728 GCA_011762715.2 Neuroterus valhalla | reverse complement strand
AATGAAAAATAATCTGTAAACTCGATAACTTTCGAAAGAATGATCATATTCGATCGTGCTTTGGCACCCATTTTGAGTGACCAGGAAGACAAGTCGCGTTCGTTAACCAGCTATTTTGGATGAAAAATCAGAGGGGGAGCATTTTGAAAATTTGCTTGGACTTTTCTTCCAAGACTCAAAAATTGTAAGTTCGGTTTCTTATACTAGGTAAAAAGTGAAATAATTTATCCTCATGATTTTTTGGATAAAAACGAAATTGTCAGAGTTGTGGCATTTTCAAAATTCAAAAATATCAACGAAAATGGGAATTTTTAGCCAAATGACGCAAGATTGAAAAGAAAGTCAGAAAAAAATGTTTCTTCTTGGGAGTCCTACAAAATCGTGCATATAACTTTTTGAATTCTCTCAAAAAATCGAAAATTCCCATTTTCATCGCACAACAAATAATGAAAAATAAGCTGTGAACTCGATAACTTTCGAAAGAATGATCATATTCGATCGTGCTTTGGCACCCATTTGGTCCTAGGCGCGCTCAAACTTTGTGCCAAGCGCGCGATGAGAATGTGTCCGCGCAGCGGGCAGATTTTTTATCATACAGAAACATGACATAAATAACTTCATTTATGAAGTCTACGAAATCTTTTGTTGACGGCCTTTGCTGAACACTCCGACTGGATTTTTAATGATATCAAGATATTTCCTACTTATGTACTAATTGGTGTTGACTTTTCTCCTCAAAATAATGCTGTTGGGGTATTTAAACTACTCTATTAACTCAGATGTCACTTTTTGCAGGCAAAATTAACCATTCAACAACACTACAGTCATCCAACTCAGAATTGAAGGCACGAGTTCTAACAAAAAATTTAGTGAAAATACTAATAGAAGATGGAAATGTTGAAAACGGTAATAAATTTCCCTCATGCGGATGTTCCAGTGAAGTTAAGCGAGTTGTTCAGCGAAATGATAACCTTCAAAAATATCTTTTCGTTGTGAGTACTCATATTGATATTGCAAGCGAAGGGTGGTACAGTAGAGAAGACTCAACCGCAATGATCAATATTTCCAATGGAGCCGCAAAGTATTTTCCACTTCTTTCGCTTCCTTGGCATATAAAAATGAAATATGGATATGTAGCTTCTCAAGTAGGATGATCAATTTGAAGATTTTGAACATACGGTAAACGAGCCACCAAGCAAACATGGCAAGCCACGTTGGACGTCGTATACCATTGTAGTCACGATTTAGTAAACCTTTAAGCTCCTTCTTACAGCTTGAAAATTTTTTCTTTCTAATGCAATTGGAAATTTTTGAATACTTTTGTACGCTATTTTGTCCGGAAACTCTGTACTGCTTCAGGAACTATTTGGCTCATGTAATACTTGATGACCTTACCTCGGACTGCCCAAATAAATGAAACTCTTATATGAAAAATATCAGCCCCCCTGGAAAATCATACCGCATGTAAACTTTAATCTCGGTTTATGCTTTCTTTTCCTCACTTCTTTCTAATCTTAATCTCATTATTTTTATCTTTCGTAGTTTCGTTAGTATTCCGGGCTGAAAATTGCATGAACTATACATGTTAGTGTTGAATTAACACAAATTATTTATGAAACTTAAGGTTTTAATCCTCCTGGATGTTCTATTCTGCCATCATTGATACTTTTGTCTTTCAATTTTTTTTCATCTACTGGTATGTAATAATTATGATAAATTATTCTTTTGTTTGCAGTCTGTGAAATAATTCTCTCTAGCTCCGCCAAGATTCGAGCTCAGGTCTTAAGATTTCCGGTCTGATGCTCTAACGATTGAGCTACGAAGAGACGAGATTCATTTTTCGCATATCCCTACTAGAGAATTTCGATGAGATTCATGTCCCTTGAAGGCGATTCCCATCTGAAGACCTAGGCTCGAATCCCGGCAAAGCAAGAGAACATTTTTTTACAGATTCAAAATAAATTAATAATTCAATGTTATCAATACATGCCACTAGACCAAAAAATGACATTGGAAAACAATTGTCTTAGTCCTGGTGAAAAACTTTTAACATCGAAAATTTAAAATATTATCATAAGGTGGGAATAATCTACAAGTAATATGAATTTCACCGAAATTCTGTAGTAGAGCCCAGTAAAAAATTGATCTCGTATCTCCGTAACTCAGTGTCAGAACAACAGACCGGAAATCTGAAGGCCTGGTCTCGAATCTCAACGAGGCTAGAGAAACTTTTTTTACAGGTTAAAAATTAATGAATAATTAAATATTATTAATACATACCGCTAGTTTCTGTTTCTCTCTCATAGCTTGTCGACTTCGAAAGTGCTCGTGATTCGTTGTTCTCGCCAGAATCATCGCAAATTGTCTCCATAAGTAGGAATAACATGCAGAATGTAACATTAGGAACTTAACCAAGTACTTTCACATTTCGTCTATTTGAATTACACAAATTCATGTGTGTAAGCTGTTATTTGTTAATTTACAGTCTTTTGTAAATATATTGCTTTTTTGATATCTAAGAAGTATTATATCGGTCAAATAGATTTAAGTGTAATACGCTGCAATTTTACAGGTCGACGATCAAATCACCGTTTACATTACATACATACATTACATTACATAACGAATTATAACATTTCAACTTGTTAATTGGAAGTTTAAATTATCGTAAAATTTAATTGCTACGTTTCTTAGAAATTGAATTTATTATCATGTGTCAATAGAAAGGAAGTCAGAATTCTGCCAGCAAAGTTACAATAAACTTCAAATTTTTCGAAGAGAGTAGGAATTTTTCAGTCTCCGATATGATGAGTCTAAAGAGGAAAATCCGTCACAGAGGCTACTTTTGAAATAGGACCCATCCAATAATGTTCAGATGTTCGGGTTTAGCACACAGAAGTATTATTGAATCATTTCAAAAATTATGTTCCCTTTCCTTCAACTTGAAAATATTTTTAACTCAATTAAAAAGTGCTCATAAATGCCTTCTTTAACGTTTCGCATGCTCTTATATACTAACAAAACACCAATCATTCAAATCTCAGTGATTCAGTTAAACTTACGTACCTGCCCTACCCAGCAGGTAAGTACTGAGAATGTACTGTTATATGCAGAGACAACTCAGAAAAGAACCTTAAACAGAATGGAACCATGTCATAGCGTACTGTCTCTAATTCTTGAATTTGAGATGAACTTTCAAGAAACATAAATTTCCCATGAAGTCCTCTTGTAAAACAATAGTTGCGCCAGAAGTATTATTTTTAAAGGAATATATTACCAAAAATCAGTACTTGAGGTTTTTTGCAGAAAATTATGTAAAAAATGAAAAGAAAAGAAGAAGAGGGAAAGAAACATTCGAATCAACCACACTCTCCTTGCCCGATTCATTTCGGAGTCATTTGAACCTCTTCATCAGAAAGTTGATGTAGGAAAACAACGGTAATACATTTTGGCCCCTTTCATTAAATATTTTTTCAGAATCACTTTTCAGAATCATTCTTATTGTTCACAAGAATCTGATGAAACTTTCAGAAGCTTCGTAATATCTGTAAATATCTCTCTCTAGATTAATTGCATTATTACCTTCTCTTTTTATATCCAACAAACTTTGGTAATCGGTATCACATAGTAATAACCAGTAGTGGCGGGCTTTCTGACTGTTGGGAGATCAAGTGTGATGTTCCTCAAGGCTCCACTTTGGCCCCCCTCCTCTTCAACTTGTGTACCCCTTACCTTTATAGTGAACTTCAACACTGCAGCTACCACAAGTATGCTAAGGATTTTAAACTCTACTTGTCGGAACCTGTCTCTTCATTGAGTAGGCTACTAGTACTGGTTCAAGGGAACATTGATCGTGTTATTCTTTGGGCCTGGAAGCATTGACTTAACTTTAACCCGAGTTAAATCTCTTCCATCCCTTTGTATCAAGATTCTCACTATCCCATTCTCGGAAGCGATTGAAAATTTGGGTTATCTCCATAACCGTACCTTGTCCTGGAAGAAACAGGTTCAGAGCATCTCTAGGGAAACTTACAGAATATTATAATTATTCAGTAATAAGAACTATTTGCCTACAAATTTGGAGCTTGAGTGGGCATTGAATGCCTGTGTCCACTCCAACTACGATTCGCCTGAATTCGATCACAAATCCCATACAGACAAAGAGCTGGTCTGCTGAATGTTGCCAAGTGAAGACAATTATTTATGAGTATTCTTTTATACTCTCTCTTCAAGAATGAAGCTCCAGAGTATCTACTTAACCTTCACCAGCTCGTAGACAGAGACCTACCAACACAGTCTAAGCTACGCAAGAGAAAATTTATGCTCAAAAGTCCTCTGGGTAGAACTTGTAAGCTCCAAAGGTCGTTCATAGTTAGAGGTGCACGTCTATGAGATAACTGCCCTATTGACATTAGGAACGTACCTTCATTTAATCACTTCAAAAATATCTCTTTTGAATTCTTGTACAACACCTCGAACCCTGCTCTTTAAAGTACTCACTGGTAATATTTCAATACTTCAATATTATTTCTTCAAACCCCAGCTAATTCCGCTCTACTATAATCTATGCTTAGTTTATAAATTCATTTTTGAGTTCATTGATGTACACTATCGATCAAGGCCAGCACATTTATGGTTTCTTAGAGGGCTATCTAGCCCCAGAAACTTTAACGCAATAAATACAAATATGAAACCTATCTTTCAAATTCAAAAACTGTAAAATAAATATCTGTAAAAAATTTCACACATCTTGCTCTGCACATCTTATTCTCAACAATTGACTTTATCTCCTTCAGAGCGTTTGGCAGGGCAGGGTCGCAGCTAACACCATGAGGGTGACAAATATGGTAGTTAAGCACTCTTAGGGCCGCATTGTGTCTGTAGATACACGTCTTTCCAGCGTGAATAGGATGATTGAATAGCATGTGCCATAGATTTTCAGGTTGTACATAACACGCCCTGCACCCATCGCTGGAAACTACTTGACGTAAAATGTGGCTACGGTTTGCAAAGTTGGAAAATAAAACGCAAAAATGAAACTTTCAGTATCTAAACCAAGATTATTTTACTAATGAAAACGTTGACTCACGTGATGAGGATTGATCTTCTAAAATTTCGTAAAAGTTTTCGTGCATTTCCTTACCTCTACGTTGTTTTAGGAAGTTTTCACCTTCTGTTTTCTTCACCTGTGCTCTCAGAAGTAAGGAATCACGATGGAGTTATTTGGTGTCCTCACTTTAGCAAAAATGTGGTACGGCAGAGGAGAGGGCATTGTTTCACCCTAAAAAACGCCCCTCTGGAAGGTGATGCTGTTGGTTTTAACACAATGTTTTTCAGATGGAACTCTGTGCATCCCATTATATGTGGAAACACTTCTAAGTTTCACAACTAACAGATGATTAGTCTATTGGAAGTTCGATCGGAAGCCTCCAGGTAACCGATCTAAGCCCCTCGACAGATTGCGTTACTGGTATGCATCGTCTTTTTAGACTCTCCTTCAATATCATCTGGCCGGGTATCGGAGGAGTTCTTTGTGCCCATCGTTGACTTTCAATCTTCCTCGGAAGTGATTAGTAGGCTGTCCTCCATTCATTCCCCTTCACACAATGGGTGTTGCACTCCATAAATCTCTCGATCTCGTCTGACTTGGATGGAGTTTCTAAAGCACAGGAAGATCGTTCAAATAGTGCGACGATTCAGCAAGAAACTGCTGGTTCTCCCGGACCCATCCCTTCCTCTTCTCTATTCTCAGTCTTGCGTCAGATAACACCCATAATTTCTCAACAATGTGTATCTCGATGGTCAGCAGCTTTTACATTTTCTTGGTGTTGTGATCCATCGTTGGCTCTGATCTTCGATTAGAATCAGCCAAAGCGCTCATCGTATCATAAATTATGCAAGTAATGGTCGAGAGTTCGGGCACCTTTGAATAATGTAAAAAAAGGTTTGCATGTATTTCGGACGGATCATAGAGCTAAGGAAACAACTGAATGGCAATGTTTCTACTTGTCCTTTCTTGAAGAATGCCTTATTTCCGCAGTTGGTCCTAATGTTCATTCCTGATTTTTGTCTGCGGCTCGTTGTTGCAGCGGTTAGGAAAGCGTTCCGCGTGAATTTCTCGACCCGAGAGACTGACGACCCGGATGCGTAACATGGGCTGTGAAAGGTCCAAAAGCACTAAGTGTTCTGGGCACAACAGAGGTTGCACGTGTACCATGCAACCTCTATGATTAACGACACTAGTGGGATTGTAGCAATTTAGTAGGTCATCATCTAGTCGATCCTTCTTTGTGGAAGATCTCTGTTAGGTGTGCTACCATCGGACCGGGGCTGTTTAGGAGTCCCTGGTTGAGAGGCTAATTCGCCTTGCAACAAAAGTTGTTCCCTTTGGTATTTCGTTCTAGCTGCACTTCTGTATTTTTTCTCGTCAGGGTCCTTCTCGGACTCAGCATTCGCATTGTGATTTTCATGCAGTCTCACTGAAGACTTCCCTCTATGTGTTTGTTTGTTATTTCTTTTATCAAGAGATTTTGACTCGATCTCACGAACAGCTAGGGGAATAAAAGGTCAGTCCTCACAAAGAGAAGTTACATTTCACACTGGGAGGTCACCCGCTATCCCAAGACAGAGTTCTACGATACCACACCCTAGTGTCATCTAGCCCTAAGCACGGTATTTTCCTTATTTAAACTTAAAAGCTAACTGAGAGTAAAGAGCTACTCGACATTCGTTTCTTGGTCAAACTAGCGTGAATACTATGCACCTTACTAACAAAGAACTACTCTCATGACTGAGGCTTCATGTTCTGGTGTCCAGGTCGTGATCGCCCGCAAGTGTTTTACGCCTCTTTACCGAGGTCTGGTCGGGATTCTGCTGTCCCCACGGCAATCGGAATTCAAGCGTCTCATAGAGGAGGCACAGAAATATATATGTGTAATTATAGTCACTCAAAAAAAGTTCGTAGGGCTCGTTAGTCTTCTAAGAATCAGGTTTTCCCAATACGGACGTAATGGTGTAACAGCAATCGATTCAAGAATATATATTTGAGAACAGAGTGATAAACATTCGTAATCGTGAATAATATTGTCACTATACTTCCCTCGAAATTTGAAAATATGACAACAAAAATCCTAAGTAGGGCGAAGAAGAACGAGATGAGCTTTACCTAGTTGCCATTCGCAATAATTCGAGAGTGAATTTCTTCGTGCATCAAATCTAAGAAAGAATTCAAAGTGCTTCAATAAGTAATACGCGTAAGTGACGCTCAGGAAAAGACATACTGAACCCTTCCCTGAAAATGGATTTCTGTTTACAGAAAGAAAAGGCCTCTTCAGTTCTATACGGGCTCAATTATTTTCCAGGCCGGGAGAATTTTTATCCCTGAAAATTGAAATTACGGATTCTCATCGTAAACAATGCAATATATTACATATAATCAAGGTGTTTTTTCATTGGAGATTGAGAGAAGTGATAACTTTTATTTTTAAATTTTGATGTGATCTTTTGTTCTTATCAAGAGAAATACGGAAGGTTAATTCAATGTTAAAATTTTTCTTGGCTCAAGAATGATTCATAAAACTGACAGGATGTAGACATCCTCTCGTGGAAGCTAGAATTTAACAACTAACAAAATATTTCGTGGCTAAGAGATTAAGGAGTTGAAGTGAATAAACTGACTGATTCGAAAATGAGATAATACTTCTAAGATTTGGTGCTTGGTCTACTCTAATAACTCTTCCAAACTATGATCTGATTCACATTTTGAGTTAAGAGTTATTTGATTTTCAGGAAAACAGTTTTTGGAAGTTGACGACATTGTGGACTGAACTTGTGCCAAATAAATTATTCGTGAGTATACTTGACATTCTTGTATCTGAGATTCATGTATGATGACCTTAAAGTGTACATCAATTGCTGGTTCATGTATAATCTGGGAAGTAATTTCTGCGCATTTCACAAGTAGAAGAGTTATAGTTACAAATGTTTCATTTGTTACGCATCCGAATAGTCTTATGAAGGACGTGAATCGGTTGTATATGAAGCAAAAAAGAAACTTAGAAAATGAAGAACTTAAAATCGCAGTCAAGGATTAAAGATGGCTAATATTATATGATGCTCATTGTCATAGGAGATTAGGTTTACGTAAAAAACAAATATAAACAAATGGAAGGATTGATGAGATGACATTTTTTTATTGTTTCTTTGATGTTTATTAGAATTGTTATCATAGAAAAGGTTCGTAAACAAGAAATGAGATTGAAAAGACGACATTATATTCCCTTTGTGAATTTGGTTCTCCATTTTGAAAAGACTCTACAACAGTGCAACACACGCTGTTTGTCGTGGGAGTAATCTTATACGTGAATGTAGGTACAAGATAATCCTTATGGCAAGTGGCGTATGATGCTTATTGACTTTTGTCACGAGTCATCTCGGTTTTTTCGTCATCGGCCGCGGAGTAAGTCAGGTGCCTGGTGAGTCAAAGATGTTCTGAATTTAACATGGTGTTTGGAACTCCTTGCGAACGATGTTGTAGTAGGCACAGCACTAGGTTATGATGTAATTCAGAGTTTGTCTTTCCGCAGCGCTCGCGAGAGTTGAAGGTGACATGAAATGCCTGCGGATCTACTGCCTGTTGGTCTAGGGACTTTTTTTTAAATGTGACAAGTGTTGATTTGCTGCTTTTCATTCGGCGCAAGTACCCTGCTGGCTTCTATATATTCAAGATGAATAATGAATCTTGCATGCACTTTTCCTGTAGCCGATATCAGAATAGGATGAATAAATTAATGTCTCACATTCCGCTATATTGTTTTTACTTTATGTGTAAGCTCTATACACTCAGGATTTTGGTTGTTTTGTTGGTTCAGTCAAGCTTACGGACAGGCGTGTAACCCCGATGAGGGCTCTTCCTGGCCCTCAGACTATTAAGCTAATATGCTTGACAGAGCCCAAGATGTCGACTAGTATTGGCGTTCCGATTTGCTTGGGTTTCATGAAGTGGTCTCCAAGGATTTGTTGCCTTAGCCTGGCTAGTACCAGGCACTGGCAGGATATCCAGGAAGGTCTTGTCAGACGGAAGAGATAACGTACCTATCTACGATTTGCCAATACGACGCGACCTGAGCCTGATTTTGAATTATTTTCAACTCAAAGTTATAGAAACCGTATTTTAACTAATTACAAAACTCAGAATTGACACCAACATTACTATTTGCACTGTGAAAAATCTGCCCGCTGCGCGGGCACATTCTCATGGTGCGCTTGGCGCGCGGCTCGCTTCGCTCGCGAGTTTGAGCGCGCCAAGGGCGCGCGTCATTATGCGTGTACAGTGTAATGCATACACAGAATTGCAAATATTGCAAAACTGCTAAAAACCTCCACTTCTATGGATATTTTTTATTTTCATTTTTGATTAAAGTTTTTTCAATATTAAGTTTGCTTAAGGCTCTACTGGCCTTAAGAACACATTTTCATTACAATCCTCCCCACTGATATTTACATCTCGCATAGTTTGGCTAGCAAATTGAATTATTCATTGTTTAAAAAGCTTTGTCACGGAAAAAAAATACGTCGTATTAGGAAAAATTTCATGCAAAACTTGTGAAACTTTTCAAGATGAACAATTTTTCTACGAATTATCTCTTCTTGTCTCTTATTGTTTGGCTTGAAGATGGAAGTTTCTATTCTTGTGAGTGTGTTATCACGATGAAAACGAAAACCATCTGTCCTATCGAAAAATAATCAACAATGAATTTGTAGACTTTCAAAGGTGAACAATTTTTGTTTCTTTCATTTTTTTCATATCTCGCATAGTTTTGCTCAAAAATGGAACTTTTCATTTTTGGTGAAATTTCTCTCGATTTAAACAAAAACTATGCATCTTATGAAAAAATGGTGTATATAAAATTTATAGGTCTTTTTGAAATAAATAATTTTTTACTTCAACATTTTTTCGCACCTTGCATAGTTTGAGCGGAAAAATGCATTTTTGATTTTTCAAAAAGCGATTCTGATGAATAAAACCAGAACGATTGGTAAAAAATGGCTGGTTAACGAACTCGTCCTTTCTTTCGCGGCCTCAAAAGATTGTGCAAAAGCACGGTCGAATATGATCATGCTTTCGAAATTTATCGAGTTCAAAGATTATTTTTCATTATTTTTTGTGCGAACCAAATAGGAATTTTCGATTTTTTGAGAAAATTCAGAAAGTTGTATTCACGATCTTGTAGAGCTCCCGAAAAGAAACATTTTTTCTCTGTGTCTTTCCTTTCAATCTTGCGTTATTTGGCTAAAAATTCACCTTTTTTGTTTAGATTTTTGAATTTTTAAATGCCAAAACTCTGGCAGTTTTGTTTTTTTCGAAAAAATGATTGGGATAAATTGTTTCACTTTTTAGTTGCTACAAGAAACCGTACTTACAATTTTTGAATCTTGGAAAAAAATCCAAAAAAATTTTCAAAATGCTCTCCCTTTGGTACCAGCACAGAGATCAAACCCCAGTCCTCCTGATTGGAAGCCTAACACGCCATTGCCTGAGCCACTGAGGATCTAACTTTAATATGTAAATGTTTTCCTAAACATCCGAAACAGATTGTTATCAACTAGAAATATTTTGAACTTCAGAATAAGAATATTTTTTGCTCACATCGGAAATGAGAAGTGCATTTCGAACGTAATTTGTATCTAGTAATTTTGAGTACATCATATTAGTAATAATAGTTGTTTTACCGTAACTGGTTATTTTAGTGTTTGTTTCATTATTCACGAATTTAATATCTTAAGAAAATGTTCCCATACGACAAGTGATCATCAGACATCATAACTTTCCGAATAGACATATTGTTCTCAAACTTTTCCATTAATATGTAAAGTACTGTTAATCTTGATCGAGCATTGCTATCCTCTGCAAGACTGGGAGTAAAATTCAAACTAAAAAAATACAAAAACTATACAAGGTGATCCTCAACTCATCATATTCCTTGTATGTACGAATTCCTTGTGCAAAACTGAACAAAAAATTCTAGTTGCAAAATGTTGTACGATCAATAGTTTCTGAAGTATTGATGGTTGTAAATAACCAATGAGAGCTCACTATTCTCCCGCGTGTATAAGAATCCTGTGCGAACTCTGGAACACACTTCAATTCAATGCAGTGAAGAGTCGTGACAATCAAATCAGAGACAATGTCAGAGCGACTTGAATTTTCGAAACATAGCAACATCATTTATTTAGTGGTTCTTCCGATTTAAATGAGATGAAATGATACTAGTTTTATAGATTTTTATTGATAACGTTGGTCCTAATTAATCTAAACAGCAAAAGTCACACACTCTTATAACTCGCAGATTTCCTGTTACAAAACTTTCAATCAAACTTTCAATCAAACCAACAATAAATTTAACACACGTGAACTCAAAGAACATTTATTCCAAAGACCTCATTATTAAAAGAAAAATTATGAAACACGTTTCTTAACAACAAACGCACACACTTTGAAACATTACTCAGGTTCTGTTACATAACTTTTATTCAAACTCACAAAAAACTTGACATACCTGAATCCAAATAAACATTTATTCCAAAGACCTTATTATGGAAAGTAAAAATACAAAACACGTTTCCTAACCACAAAGACACACACTTTGATACCTCGCAGAGTTTCAAATGCATAACTTATTTTAAAACCAGAAACAAACTAACATACGTGAATTCAAATTAACATTTATTCCGAAGACCTCATTATTAAAACTAAAATTATGAAACATGTTTCTTAACAACAAAAGCACACACTTTGGTACCTCTCAGAGTTTCTGTTACATAACTTTTATTCAAACCAAAAATAAAACATAAGGTACGTGAATTCAAATGAACAATTTCTCCAACGAACTTATTGATAAAACTAAAAGTTTTAATAACTGTTTGAATAAAAGTTATGTAACAGAAACTTTGCGAGATATCAAGATGTGTGCCTTTGTGGATAGAAAACGTGTTTTATAATTTTAAGTTTAATAATGCGGTTTCTGGAATAAATTTGAATTCACGCATGTGAAAATTATTGTTGGTTTGGATATAAGTTATGTAACAGAAAGTCTGCGAGGTATGAAGGTGTGTGACTTTGAGGTTAGGAAACTTGTACTCTACGTGGAAACTTTACGTGGTATCAAAGTGTGTGCCTTTGTTGTTAAGAAATGTGTTATTAGAGTGTGTGACTTCTGCTGTTTAGACTAATTAGGACCAACGTTATCAATAAAAATTGTATAAAACTAGTATCATTTCATCTCATTCAAATCGGAAGAACCACCAAACAAATTATGCAGATATGTTTCAAAAATTCAAGTTGCTCTGAAATTGTCTGTCTCTGATTTGATTGTCATGACTCTTCACTGCATTGAATTTTTCGTTCAGTTTTGAACAAGGAATTCGTACATGCAAGGATTATGATGAGTTGAGGATCACCCTGTATATGATGGGTCATTTATGGGTTGAGATTCTGAAACTCAAGATACGAGAATGAAAACTTGGTTCTCAGTACGGGTAAAATCAATGAACTATGCGATAAGGATGTCCTCTACGTACAGTGAATCTCAGAATTTGATAATCTTTTTAATGAGTTATAAAATTCAAATATCTATTAATAATTGCTGTGTATTTTGGAGGAGGCTTCTAAGAGTGCTTTAGGAAAAAATAATCCAGGTAGAAAATGTTTATTTCTCAGAAGATATTTATAGTTTCAGTTTTTGCTTTCTCGTTAGGGAAAAATCACAATTCTCATCAAATCCCAATGATCAAGGCCTCATTTAATTCTTTGAAAGATTCACTACAATTCTATTTTAGTAGGTTTCAATAAGAAAATTAAATTTGAAATCCTAATTATTGTTATTGTTATGAACAATCAAAGTTCAAATTTCAATCAACAGTAGGTACTTAAATAGAATTGTAGAGAATCCTTTCGAGAATCATGTGATTCCTTAATCATTGGGATTAGATGAGAATGGTAACTTTTCCCCAACCAGAAAGAAAAAACTAAAACTCTAAGTAACTCTTGATAAATAACCAGTTTCGAAACGAATTATTTTTGTCTGAGTCACGCTTAGAACTCTTCTTCAATACACGCAGAAAATATAATTAAATATCTTTTGGTCAAATTTATAAATCATTATAAAGATGATAGATTTTTGAGAATGACTGTACGTAGTGTACTTTCCTAAACTTCTCTTCTTAGTCTTTGAATGTCCGCCAATGATTGACCCATTGTACTGCTGGGACTCAAGACTATATATCTCTCATCAGTATCAAAATTTTCACCCATGGTTGGATAAAGGTTTCCTTGAATTAGAATTTCTTCTTCCAGTATTGAAATCTTTGCCGATAATCAGCTCACTGTTCTTTCATTATGATTTGAGTGTACAATTTCTTCTATAAGTCATACAATCTTCAGCAATGTTTGCCTTTGGGTTTTCAAGGGAATATTCTAGTCTAGAAGATTGAAAAAATCTATTTTTTTCTTCATACTTTCAAAGATTAGACCTTCAAGAATATATCCTCTGAAGGAATTTCTTGAATTTCAATTATCGCGAGTAGACCTGTCCTGCTCTGTGAATCGAAAAAAAGATGATAGGGGTCCTCTGTTTACCTCTGCGATTCTGGTATTCCCAACTACTCTGGTATTCGTACTATATATATATATATATATATACACACACACACACACACACACACACACAC
>WSXT02030915.1:0-13729 GCA_011762715.2 Neuroterus valhalla | reverse complement strand
GGCCTGAACAGGATAATCGCCACTGAGTCCCATCAATACTCTCTGAATAAGGTAAGTTTTTCTCCTCAAGAAAAAAGGGGGATAAATTCTTTCCAATAAAATTTCGAGATACCATATTTAAGGATGTACTCTAGTTACAGTCAATCTCAAAATTCAACAATCTTTATGATGATTTACATAATTGACCAAAATGTATCTATGAATAAATAATAATTGCTGCACATTCTGGAGGAGGCTTATAAGCGTGCTTCAGAAAAAAATAATTCAGGTTGAAATTGTTCATTAATCGGAAGTTATTCAGTGTTAGTTTTTGCTATATCGTTAGGGAAAAGTTACAATTCTTATCTAATCCTAATGATCAAGGCCTCATTTGATTCTCGGAAAGATCCTCTACAATTCCACTTTCATTGTTTATAACAATTACAATAATTATGATTTCTAAATAAATTTTTTTAATACAATCTACCCAAATAGAATTGTAGAGAATCCTCCAAAGAATTGAATGAGGCCTTGACCAGTAGGATTGGATAAGAATTGTTACTTTTCTCTAACGATAAAGCAAAAATTAAAACTCTAAATAATTTCTGAAAAATAAACAATTTCAAACTGAATATTTTCTTTCTGAAGCACACTTAGAAGTCTTCATCTAAATGCGCAGCATTTATAATAGATATATTTTGGTCCATTTTATAAATCATTAAAAAGATGATCGAATTTTGAGATTGACTGTAGCTAGTGTACATCCTTAATTAAATAAAAAACGTTTCAAATTCATAGAATTCAAAGTCGAAATATACTGCATTCTCAACGAAAAATTCTGAATTTTCTGCGATGAAAAGAAATGAGATTCATTTCTTACCAAAAGAGATCAATTTTTAAACCAAAAAGCGAATTTAAAATAAAGAAATCAGTTTTAAATGTAACAGCTGCATTAAGTAGATGAGTTAAAAGAAAGAATGGAGAAAATAGAAAGCCTAAATCCGGAGATCGGAGGGGGCAGATCGAGAATCAGAATAAGGAAATGTTGAGTAACATTTAGAGAAGAAATGGAGAAGAGAGGGAAGCAAAAAGGATACAGTGAATAAAAACTAAGACTACGACTAGAGGGGAGGGAACTGGAAAAAGTGGAAGAAAGCAGAGATAGAACATAGAAGAAGTGTAGGAAAGAAAGAATGGGGGGAGGGGGGTTGAAAGGAAAATGACAAGAGTAAAACTGAAGGGAAGGTAACATAAGAGAAAGTTGATGATAAATAAAGCTCGAAGAATCACCCCTCTCTCCTTCTCTGTAAAAAATTGAGGATTTTTTAAATCAGAACGCGGGTCCATTAAGTGAAAATTCTGATACAAGGTAATGGTAGAATCAGGAAAAGGAGAGGAAAAAAGGGAGAATGAGGGATAGCAGGAAAAAAATTATTAAGAAATGAATTAAGGGAAGGAAGGAGGGCATGACTGGAAAATAGCTAGCTTAAGAAAAGAAAGGGAGTTCATAAATAATTTTGGAGAGTAGAAAGTTGTGATGATGAAGACAAGGCTAGATGAAGGGGGTAGGAGAGATTAAAGGAGAGGCTACCGAGGAGCTTCAAATCGGAGATATAAGACGCAGAGAAAAAAAGGATACGGAGGGTATAATAGAGAGATTGGGTAAATTGATGGAAGGAAAGAAAGAAGGGGTCAATCTAATCATAGGGGGACAAATCAATGTAAGAACTTCAGAAAGAAGAGGAAAAGAATGGGGAGGAGAATGAGATGACACTAGGAGAAATCCCAGATGCAAAGTAGTGTATGGAGAAGGGAGGAAATTTGTGGGTAGGTTAGAGAACTTAGGATGGCTTATTTATAACAAGAATATAGACGAAGGTATGGAAAGAGTACACTGATACGGTTGAAAACCAACAGTGATAGAATATATTATCATTGACGTAGTGGTGAATAAGATAATATGGAGTCTGGAGATCTCCAAATGATAGGAAAGAAGGAGTGTGAACAGGTGAGTAATCAGCAGAGAGAAGATAAGAACTTGAGTAAGAGATAAAGATAGTGAAGATGAGAGGGAAATATGTGAACGAATAGATAAATGTAAGAAAATGAGAAGAGAAAAAGAACGGTGGAGAAGATTACAGGAAAAAAAAAGGAAGAGTGTAACTGTATGATTCAGCAGAAATATGTGACAAAAAACTAATAATTGATACAGGTAAAACGAAGATAGTGAGGTTTAAAAATGAAAGAGATAGAGAGCAAAAATGGACAGCGGAATGGTGAAAAGTTAGATGAAATAAAGGATATTAAATAACTCGGTTATATCATGCAAAAAGGGGATAATGGAGCGCGTATGAGGGAAAGTATTCAGAAACTAGAAACATATGTTTGATGGTAAAAAGATTTACAAAAGATTGGAATAGGCAATAAAGTTGTTTGATATGCGGGCATGGTCGATGTAAGGCTATAAAACAGGAAGATTACAATGGGAGGAGGTCGAGAAGTTGCATAGGAATTTAAGGAGAAACCATTGCAAGAAAAGAGAGTAGAGTTAGCCAAAAAGTGTTACAGAGGTGACAAAAAAAGGAAATGGGTTTGTAGTCAACGCAATAGGAAGAATGGAGAGATTTTTTCAAAGATTAGAAGATAGGATTAGAAGAAAATATATTCTACGAGGAATCGGAAAAAAGAGATAGACGAAAGCAGGTAAGACATAGAAAGAGGATATAGGGAAAGGAGATGAAGACGAATAGCTGAATACTCGAGAATGAAGTAGAAGAAGCAAGTGGGAATAGGTGATGTGAATGTTGAGAAAATTTTAGAGGAGTGATGAAGGCAGAAGAGTCAAGTGTTATAGATAAAATGAAATGTTTACAAAAAGTAAATCCTTACTGGGCATTCATCGTCGCATCCAATATTTCTGCAACGCTATAATATTGTATCGCGTGTGCTTGACTTATGAGAATATCTTGAATCCTCTTTAGAAGATCTGTAAACTGAGAGAGCACAATTTCAGGAATTTTTGAGGACGAAACAAAAATGCTCTTGGCAGTAAGAGCCGGAATTTCGCCTGAATATTTCGAAATCCCATCCAGAATTGAATTAATCATATTCCTGTCAATAAATTTCTCATTTGTGGCTTTATATAAACGATCACACAGAAAGATAATGTCCTGATCTAATTTTTCCTGCTTCGATTGTGTAATCATCGATAAAGCGATCTTCATGGAATCCGTTAAATCCGATTTTTTTATATTCCTCAAAATTTTGTTCAACTCGCTTGAATCTTGGACAGTCAGGGAATGAAAATTTATTTGAACATTTCTCAGGAGAGACTGAAAAATAATGCTTTTCGGTGATATTCCTAGTTTTGATAATAACTGGATTGTTTCTACCAATTGTGAGGCGTCTAAAGTTCTTGTTCTTTTGTCGAGCTCGTTGCAAAGCAAAAGAAGGTCTCTTTTTTCTGCTAACTGATTTGATCGACGTCTAGATTTCGGGTAACACTGTGAGAGCTTTCGCAGAGCTTCGACGCAATTCAGACCAGATAGAGAATCTTGATTTCTATAAATATAATCAAAGATTGCTGATGGGCTGTCGCCCAACTCATTGTAAATCGATTTTGAGTCTTCTGAAAAATACAAAAATGTTCGTGTGCTTTCCTGAAATTGGTGTATTTGAAATGATTGAAAGTTTCAGTAAGGATTGATTTGAATTAAGGTTCATCACTAGCCTTATGAAAAAATATTATAGGGAAATCTTCGGAGGAATTTCAGTACAGGAATAGATCTTTTCAGAATGAAACGTAGATAAAATAAAATTTAGAATGAAACTCAGAATATCCTTATTTACGAAGTCAGTACCGTTGAAAAATGGGGTAGAAGGAATCTATAACATAAAAATAAATTGGTGTAGATGATAAGATTTCTGGAAAAATTAAAAATTATTCAAGTTTTAGTTCAGAATATTAGTTTTTAGGTTCTGAAGATTCCAAAACCTTTTCAAAATAGAATCTAGAAAATTCAAGGACATTTATTTTAAAGATTTTGAAGATTGGAAAAAGAACTTTTTTGGAAAATGTGAAAGGCTTGAAAAAATAAAAAAATCCCGTAAGATTTTTGCAAGAATTTAAAATATGGTACTATTTTCAAAAATAATTTTGAAGAGAACGTTATGGAAGATTCCACAATATTCCACATGATTCCTTCAATTATCGGAGAAAATCAAGATTATATTAAATTTGGAAAAAAATCGAAGATATTCCGAAAAATTCAGAACAAACTCAAGATTGTTGGAGGCAGTTTGATTCAGTTAAAAATATATTCAAGAATTTCCAAAGATTTGAAAAGATTCGACAATAACCATAAACTTGCAACGGATTTAAAAAATGTTAAACAAATTTAGATTCCTGAATTATTTCCTGAAATATCCAAAAAGAAAGTGAAAGATTTTGAAGAGAAATTAATCAATTTTGCAACATTAAGTTGAGATTCCTAGGAAAACTTGAAATTATTTTTACTTTGTACAATTAAATTTTAGGAGAAATATTCTATGAGTCCTGAAAACGATTCAAATTATTCCTCAAATATTGTCATGGAAGAATCAGGAGGTTTCTTGGGTAATTTCGTTAATTTCGCAGTATAACTTATTTGTGAAAAAAGTGGAAAATAATTAAATCTTGAAGAATTTGAAAACAAAGTGTACATTTATAAAGATTTTGAAAGATTCTTAATTCCTAATTCCTAATTGTTTCCAATTCTCAAATTGTCAAGAAAGGGGAAGAAAATCTTGGTTTTTCATTTTATTCAGAGTTTTAAGTGTGAGGTTTTCATTTTTTTTTTAACTTCCTCAATTGAAAGAGACAATTTCATTTTCAACATCTTTTCCGATTTAAAAGGAATTTTAGTTACTCATTTTTTTTCTGAATTAGGAGGGGGATTTCGGTTTGTTAACATGTTGATTAAGTTGAGAGGGGACGATCTCTGTTTTCATTTTTCAAAATTTTCCTCACGACAAAAGGAAATGTGTTTTTTCTGGGCTTGAAGAAGACAATTTTTGATTTCCAACAGTTTAATTGAGTTGGCAAAGACAAATTTGTTGAAAATCATGAGATTTATATTTCTTTATACAATAATTCTTTCAATATTATAATATTATTTATTCCTTTACTGATTTCCCTATGATATTTGATCGTAAGAGAATGTGATATTAATGAGAAATAATCAAATCTGCAAGTTCTTCAATTTGGCAATAGACTGAGATTTAGGAACGACTAAAATTTGAAACCGGTAGGAAATTTAGAATTGTTCTGATTTTATAAACACACATGGAAACTGGGAAAACCGTTAGATTTTTATGAGACCAAATTGTTGACGGTATTAATAATCAGAAGCGCCTAAATTCTTAAAGCTGTTGAATATAAAAGCGTCTGAATACTATAAACTTTAACATTTCTAAATCAACAAACAAAAATTACCTTTGCATGATGAATGACTTGGTGAAGTTTGAAAATTATGAACAGTCAAACGTCTACGAAAAACAATCAAATTTCTCAAAGTAAAAGACATTTTCAGTAGATTATTTATTGACTTATCCATCCCCAACAAATTTATAAGCTTTCACAACAGAATATAGATCTTTTTTCATGATTTCAATCCTTTAAATTTCGTCATTATATGGATTGCAAGCATTTCGCGAGGTTATGTCCGTCCCGTCGGTGATGTAACATAACCTTAAAGTCTATAGCCCGTGTCGCTCGTGTGCCTCATGTGCCTAGGGAATCTATCTGAATCTAGCCCAATCTAGCCTAGCAATATTATTTCTGTTATATAGAACTAGCCAACTAGTCACAAATGAACATGGCGAAAACACTAGAATTGGTATTGCCATGGTAACGGTTGGTCGTAACGTGTTCTTCTGTGTTCTTCGTATGCCTCCTAGCGCAAGCGCAGTACGTCCACATGCCAAAGTTGGGATCACTGCTTTGGTGACGCATGCGACTACTGCAGTCCAGAGACTCCCCTCGGTCGTCTGTCTCTCTCTGTCTTTGATACAGACACTTTTAAACCTAGCTCCTGTACTCTATGTATAATATCTCTATGGTCCAAAGCGACTAAAGCATACCATATTGTGCATACTGCATACTGCATGCATGAACAAACAATAGACGACCACGTGAATGTGAAGAATCTGAGAAACCGCAGATTTTTTCTTGCATACGTGTTTTTGTTTTTATTTTGATTGATATATAGTGTTTGATAGGAAAAATGATAAGCTTAGAAACATCTGTGAAAGTGGGAAAATCTCCTAAGAAACTTCCAAGTGAGTATGACTCGTATTTCCCCATTTTCTATCACGTGAAGGAAAATGTAAAAAATGCGGTTGCCTGTCGTCAAGTATTTGCTAAACAATATTCGTATTATGCGATTATTGAAATACTGTTGAATGCAGGAATATGTTCTCTTAAAATTGTCCAAGTATTAATTCTAATTTGGTGCCTAGAAGTCCAAATGAGAAAGTTCCAACATTTTTTGAGAGAGTAACCTTATTTTGGTGAGTTTTTAACGGGGTTTACCGTCTTTACATATTTCTCATTTTTCAATTTGGATATTGTTCAAGTTCAAAGACAACTTCTATTGATAATGAGTGAAAATGTATAAGGATTCAAGAGCTATTTGGTTTCAAAAAAATTAATGAAACCGGGTGACGTTTCGAGGTTAGGTTCTGTGTCAGTATCAACATTCAACATTATTTCCAAAAAACTTGCAGTTGAAAGAAGGCTAGGCTACGCGCACCTATTTTTTTGTACAAACAGCCGGATTCTATTAGTAAAAAATTTTAGGATCTGGGAAAAGGGGTATTGGTACCAAAAGTTTGGTACAAATAGCCGGATGTTTCGGGTAAAGATTGACACTTCCAGAAAAATAATAAGGATTTGAATTTTAGCTAGATAGATAAACGTTTATTCTTCATCCTATTGGCCTTCAAAAATTGACTTGCTTACACTACTGTTACATCAAATACTTAATTGTATATACTTACTACAGAAAAACCTTACAAAGGGGGGTGGGTGGGTCAAAATTCCAGAAAAAAACCTTTACGTAATTTATGTACTATGACCACTCGCTCGCTCTCATTGCTTTGCCTTCCTCGCTTCGCCTCGCACGCATTTCTATTTCTTAGCTGCTATTCCTCCTTCCTTCTCTTCCTCTCCATCTTACCCAACACCCCTTTCGCCCATGCAATCGCCCTTTTCTCCCCTTTTTCATGCAATATTATTTTCATGCTAATTCCACTCCTATCCACCTCCTCGCATTCTTCCAACCAGTGTTCCACCTGTGAATACCCCTTTCCACATAATCCGCACCTTCTCTTCTCCTGTGGAAGCCAGAACCTATTGAAGCCCTCCATTCTTCCACATCTCATCCTCGCTATTATCTCCTGGCTTCCTTTCTCTCTTTTCTTACTCTCGCGCTCTCTCCACCCATATTTCTCATTGTACCTTGACCCTCTTATCCTCTCCTCCCCTTCTGCCTTCTCTCACGTAGACAATTTTTTCAAAAATACCTTTCCCTCTCCTCCTCCATCTTTCCCTCTCCTCTCCTGTTCTCCTTCTCCCACCAGCACTCCCTCACCAGCCTATTTCCTCTCTCTTCTAGGAATTTCTCCTCATACTTACACGCCCGGCTACCTGTCAAAATCACCAAACTCGTTCTCCCTGTCTCTCTTCTCACAATGCAGGTAGGTGTACTTCCATCCAACCCCAGTGTCCATCTAATATACCTTTCCCGAACCCTATTTACCTCTTCGCTTTCCTCCCACCTCCACACCTCCACTCCATACAGTAGCACGCTCATCACAAGGGAGTCAAACAGCTTTATTCTCCTTTCAAAGTCATCTGCAAACAACCTTTTTCCGAATCCCTACACCTGCCTCATCACAACATTTACCCTCCTTACCCTCTCCCTTATATGATCATTCACTCCTCCATTTCTCCGAAGTATGAAACTTAGGTACACAAACTCTTTCACCTCCTGCACCGCCGTCCCCTTTCATTCCCAATCCTCTTTCTTATCTCTTTCCCATCCTCTCCTGAACACCATAACCTTGCACTTTTCTGCATTTAACTCTAACCGATTCCTGTCCAGGTACCTTCTCAACCTCTTCATCACCCAATTCTAACACCTCCTATCCTACCCCATCAACTATTCATTCCTCAAGCTTTCTCCGTAATGCAGCGATTAAGATCGCGAAAAGCGTTGGGCTGAGCGCACATCCTTGCCTCAATCCCCTATCCATCCAGAAACCCTCTGAAATCGTGTCCCCTCCTCTCATCCTATGTTTCGTCTCTTTATACACCTCTCTTATCCTTTCGATCAGACCTTTCTCTACTCTCCTCTCCTCTATCGCCTCCCTTGATCGGAAAGCACCTTTTAGATCGACGAACTGTTTCTCTATCCACCACGTGCTGCAAAATATAAATATAGTTGAATTCTAGCTACTGAATCAAACTCGAAAAATCTTGCCTAAATAACTGATACTCTCCCACAGAAATTGAAAATGGAACTATAACTTCGACATTGTATAAAATTTATATTTCTACTTCAAAGACTGCAAATGATTGTAAGAATTATAAGTTGGCTTATTTTGAAGAAATAGGAAACTGATGTCTACAATTTTTAGGATTGAGTGTAGGCAAGCAGATTGGGGTTGCAGAGAGAATCAGACAACTAAATAGATTAATTTTGCACAGAAGAATTAAAATGCGAATTATTTGAATTTTTAGAATAAAAGTACTTTTTTTCAAATCTTTGTGGATGTTTTGAAACTTTCTTGAACATATTGTGGAATCTTCAATATCTTCGTGGAATCTCAAGAATCTTTTTTAAATCTTCAAAATCTTTCGAATTTCCCGAAATATGGTATTTTTTCGGTGTGTTCTTTTGACTGCATTCCCTTTTGGTGATTCAGAAAATTGTAAGGGCAGTCAAACCCGAAAGTTTTCTCAATATTCCTAGCAGTTACCTCTTATTTGTCAAAATGAATCAAATAAATTTTCAAACAGGAATCCTCATGCATATCCACCCCCCATTTATTGTTGAAATTATTATTGAAATTTAGAAATTGATACCTCCTATTTGGAGAATCCAATCTTTCTATTTTTAACTCTTCCAAATTCTTATAGTAATGAGTGAAGAAGAGGAATCAGATTCTGATGATGCATCAGAAGACGTTCATTCAATGAATGGTGAAGCAATAATGGAAAGTGCAGACGAAGGAATTGACAATAACTCCGGGGACGAAGGAGACGCTTCAAACACAGATGGAGAATCTGAAGAAAATCTTTCTGCAAATACCATTACAGATAAAACAAAAGCAAACCCTAATTGGGCAGATGCCATGCGAAAGGTTCTGCACACCAAAAAACCGAAACGAAAAAAGACCATTGTTCTATCAAAAGCCAAGAAACTCTGCGACATTGTCGCTAAAGAAAAAAAGGAATCTTTGCCTTTTGAAATCGAAGGTACTGCTGGTGACGTTAAGGAAGAAACCTCTCGGAAAAAAGAAGGCGAAGTAAAAAAAGAAGACAATGACCACAAAAAACGCAAGAGGAAAGAAATTAAAACTGGGATCAGAATTAAGCCTTCTATCTTGGATCGAGAAAGGGAGAGGACTCTCCAAAAAATTGCTACAAAGTATATCAATCGTTTCTTAATTAACTTAAGTTTCAGAATTGAATTTAAAACCTCTGTCTTTAGCTTTTGAAATCTTATCTTATTCGTTGTATACTTCAAAATTTCAGAGGGGTTGTACAATTGTTTAATGCAGTCAGACAACAGCAGCTGGAGATTGAGAAAAAATTAGTTGAGGCTGGTCCCTTGGAAAGGAAACGTGAAAAAGTTCTCAAAGATATAGATAAAAGAGCGTTCCTCGATGTTCTTATGGGCGGAACGAAAAGCATTTCAGTTGATGATTCTATTACTAAAACTAAAACCGAAAAAGCAGAACCTAAGGTTAGTATATCCTCTCTCTACCTACTTCACCACCCTCCATCCTCATCCTTGCCTCTCCCGCATCCTTTCCCTCACCCCTACGCTCACCATCTCCTTCTCCCGTACCCTCTGTTTTACCTTACACTCCTTGACACTTACCCTCATAATTCCTGTTCTTCCTTTTTGCCCTTACTATACTTTCCTTCAGTCACTATCTCCGTCCATCCTCTTATATTTATCCCATAGCCTGATACCGGCCATTCCAACCATCCTAGGCAGCATATCAAACAACCTCATTCGCCTATTCCAATATTTTTTTCAACCTTTTTCCTATCACCTCATTAGTTTCATTACTCCCTCTCCTTACTTTGCGCTCCATCTTCTCCAGTCGCGTGCATGATAGAACCGAGATGTTCAAATCCTTCTACTTCCTATAACTGCTAGCCTTCCCATTACGCTACTAATTTTTTCTCATTAGATGAGATTTTTCACTCAATGTATACCCTTTTCGAGTTTTTACAAATCGATATTTCCCCCTCCCACAGGAGATCCTCAGGCATTGAACCCTACAACTCGAATCCCTTCCCAAAATTCCAAATTACTCCAACTTTCATGACAAGACTCCAAGCAGCTCCTGACGTACTAAATCCTGTGGGATTTTAAATTTCTTAAACCCCTATCGTCTGCGGCCGGATTTTTATTCAAAACCCTCGCATTTGCCTAAAAATTTGGTCAAGGGTGGGGAAAACTGCAGAAAACTAAAACTCGTGTGTATTCGATTACCGACGGTCGAGTTTGAGTGTGGCACACCCATTCTTGGTGTCAATTCTTCTGTTTGACAGCAGTTAAACGTTGTGGTAACACGACTAAGCGAAAATCTCAAACAGTCACCCACCCGAGCGCTAACCGCACCCCTTCATGCCTGACATTCGAGATCCGGTCGAGTCGAAAACCACCACACAGCTACTGCCGTCGGTCTGAAATTATGTATTAAACAGGACCGGGCTAGAAGGACAACCCTGCCTTACACCTCTAAACAAACGAAAACTGTTTTTTTTTTCTTCTGCCCTTAACTTACATTTTATCTTGAAGATCTCTTATACTCATTTTACTAAACCTTCTCTTAGCGGCCATCCATAAATTACGTAAGGGTTTTTTTCCTGGAATTTCGACCCACCTACCCTTCTCCGTAAGGCTTCTTCTATAGTAAGTATATACAATTCAACACAGACGTAAGATTTCTCCGAACCCCCCACCTCCCTCAAAACCCTTACGTAATTTATGGATGGCCCTTTACCCTCTTTTAGTTTATTTTATTATTTATCTCTTTCCTGCCGAATGAGTCAAACTCAGCCTTCAAATCCACGAACATTGCTGTCATGTCCACTTACTCTCTTTTAATCCCTGTACTTATAATATAATTCAGCAAATCAGTATTATCTATCACTCCCATACCTTTCCCATATCCTGTCTGATTCGGTGAGATTATCTTCTTCTTCTATAGTTCTCTCTCCAACTCCTCTGAAAAAATGATAACATATTTTTTATATAATATTTTCAACTGTTGTTACCACCATCCCTTATTTCTGTCCAACACCATCCTCTCCACAATCTGATGTACATTATCTGTACCCAGTTTTTCAAATCCTTTTTTCCGTCCAAATTCTATGCGGGATCTCATCTTTTCCTGCTGCCCTTCCCCATTTTTCTCCTTTCTTTCTACTCCTGAAAATTTAATAAAATATTTGTTGTATTCGAATATTTTGATCACTGAATAACTATTTTTCTCTTTTTCTTTTTTCCATTTAGTACTTTCCATTCTTCTTCCTACGTGATAGCCTTTTTGGTCTCCTTCTCAAACCTTTAATTTTCTTCTTTTTTTCTTTCACATGACACATTTGACTCATTCTTTCTCCTCTGCATTCCTTTGCACTGCTCTTCCCGTTTCTCCATCCTCTCAATTTCTTTCTGACATACTTTTTTTCTCTCCTTACATTCCTCATCCTAGCTCCTCTTTCTCCTACTTCGCTGTCTTAGTTCTTGACTGTATCCTTTAATATTCTTTTCCGTTTGCCGTTCATCTCTCTTTCCCAACTCTGCTGTCACCATTGGTTGGAACTGATCAGAGTCTGCATACTCACCTCTATCTAGCCTCCTTCTTTCCTTAGTTACCGCAACGCCAACAACGTCTATTACTATGCCCTCTACCCTCTCCTTGTCCCTTCTTCCACTTCTCATTTCCTCTACCCCTAAGTTCGCATCTATCTTCTTCAGAACTTTCACGCCTGTTTCGGTTCCTGCCTTTCTAATCTTGAAACTCTTCATCACTTTATCCTTTCTCGCTGTCTCTTTTTTCTTTTCCATTCCTCTATGTATTTTTTTTCCTTTACGTATTCTTATTTGCGATCTTTCTCTTCCAAACTCCTGCTTCAAAACCTGTATTTTCTTGATCCTCCTTTCAAACTCCTCAAGCTCGTTATTAGGCTCTTCCTGTGTTTCTAGTCTTCCTTTTTTTTGAACAATCTACTCCTCAAAATTGATTCGGACTCTGACTAGGTTTTATTCTGAAAAAAAGTTTAGATCTGGTAAGATTGAAATGACATATGTATCCGCATTCAGGATACATCAGTGAAAGAGGTTCCTCGAAGCAGATACAAACACCTTCGACGGATTTGGTCGTCCAACCTGTCGTCGTTGAACAAGATATCTGCGACTAACATGCTTGCCGTCCCGGTTCTACTCTATTCGTTTGGGGTAGGTCCATGGACGAAGAATGAGCACAAGGCCCTTGATATCACTTAGGCCTCGGACTCACTACAATATTTACACTTTTTTCGAGCGACTACACTATTTTCCCACTATTTCGGAAAAAATTACACTAAATACTTTATTTTCTCATGATTGACCGCCAATGCCACTATTTGGTAACTTTCCTTGGAACATATTTTTGGACTTCTTTGCTGATTGGCTAAAATATTAGTTACGCCGTCTCAACGAATCACAGTATATCGAAAAATCGCCTCAATGTCTGGTTACACCAGAATTTCTTAAAGCATTCAATTCATTGGTATAATTAAGCGCGCGAACCGATTTCAGAGTTCTATTTAAAACTTTCTCCTCTCTGATTCGTAAGTCCTATATTTCGCTTGTTTCGAGGAAATGGAAGTAAAGTTGGTGTTGTATGTCAGGGAGGATTGACAATCCCAATCTTTGAATGTTTCTGCACCTGAATCTTCTAACCAGGGGTATGCCACGCCACTCACTGCATCCTGCAAACAGTTGGTTCCCAACTTGACTCAGCGGGCAAAATGTGAGACTGTGGCGCTGATTGCATTTCGGCAAATTTTTTATTTGAATTTGAATTTGCGTCAGAAGAATAGTGTCAAATCAACAAAAATGGCTACGTCTGTAGTACATAGTTTGACATTTTATTGTATTTATTCACGTGAAATTTGTATTATGTAGGTTATAGGTAATAAAAAGTGATCTGCGATCAGAGCATATTGCGCAAATAGTGATTGATCATAATATGATACAAGAATCAAAAGTTGGAACTATGGGACGTCATCGTTTCATTGTATTAAATTGCAAATCAAATTACAAACAGAAGGCCGAAAAAGCAAAGAATTCATATACTCAGGGCTGCGACTCGACCGGGAAACCGGGAAATGACCGTGAGTTTTATTGACCGGGAAAAAACCGGGAAATTACCAGGAATTCAATGAAAAACCAGGAAGTTACTTGACTCAACCCAGAAAATT
>WSXT02030904.1:0-13729 GCA_011762715.2 Neuroterus valhalla | reverse complement strand
ATTTAGAAATCTTTATATTTGAATTGATATTATATTTATATATTTATGAACTGAAAGACTTTGAAAGCGTAATTAATATCTAATGTCAAACTCAGAGCTTGAATTCTGATAGATATGAAAACCTCTCTATTTGGAATTTCTAAGATTAAATTATTCAATTCTGAACGATTTTTATTAGAGAATCCATTCTCCCAATTTGAAATTGTTTTTTTTTTCATAAAAATTTTGATCTGCAATTTTTAAATATTGAAAGATAATTATTTAGAATTATTCTATACTCCATAATTCCATGATATATTTGAAAGGTTCTGATTTGTACAATTTTTTAGTTTGATTTTGTAAATTTTAATTTGAGGTCATATTCTGGCATTTTGAGCGTTCAAAAAAATTTTAGTTAGAACTTATTTTAAAATTAAAATTTTTGTCACCCAACCTTCATACCCAATGCCATAAATTTGATAAATTCAACATTTTTCAATTGAACAATTTAGCAACAACGTCTACAACACTTTTATTTAGGATCATAATATTTGTAAAAATGATAATAAGTTTTGAATAAAAACTGCCTTCAACCATATATGAATTATCTTTGTTTTTTCCTCGAAACATTTTTGAAAATGGAAAAACCAATAGAAAAAACAAATAGAAATACTTAAATAATTATGCAAATAATTATTTGAGTATTTCTATTCGTTTTTCTATTGGTTTTTTCAATTTATTAAGTTTTTAAATTAGATCATCTAGAAAGGATCTAGAATTAATCTCAAGCATCTTTTATCTTACCTTAAAAACCTGCGGGCTGGTTAGATGGCTCCACCGTCGCTATACGACGCCCGATCTAAAGCCTTGAGTGACCACAGCCTGGGCTGGTCTACATGCGACACCACTCAACGTCCATGAACTTCATCCTTCACATTCTCCCTGGCATAGAAAAGGTACTTGGACCCAATCACAACCTGTTCAAGAAAGAATTGAATGACTTCAAGGTGAAAGAGGAAGTTGTGAAGAACTCTCCTTACATGGGACTCGTTTCGACTCTAGAAATCAGGTTCCGTGTGAAGACATATGCCAAGTTAGTGTATTTAGGACCACTGTATCATAAAGCAAACCTCACAGGCACCAAAGGGATTGTGAATTTCTCCTTTTACAAGGAGTTAGCCGTGTGCTTATGGCAATTAGGACAAAGCGTTAGAAGCATGTAAGGTAATTTAAAGCCCCCCAGCGATTCCAATTTTTAATAGCGTTAAAAGCGTGCGATAATATGTGCAGCGTTCACGTGGGTGTTATTATAAGAAAGATAATTATTCAGGTATAAACCTTTAGGAATGGGATGATAAAATAAATCTTTAAAATATATATATTTTTAATTTTAGTTGCATAACTATCTTCTACATTTTTTTAACAGTCCTCGAAAGTTTCATTCACTCGGTTTGGTAGCTGCAGGAATTTTATTGACTGGAGTCAGATTTTTATTGACAGTCTTTTGTAATTCTTTGGTGTCTTGAACTTTTTAAATAAATATCTGTCGAATTTGGTAGCAAACACTTCTTCAATTTCTGACGTACTTTCGGCCCCATGAGGAAATTCTTGACTCATTCCATCAAAATTTCGACGACTTATTTTTTCCGAGTAGGTAAAGGCGCTTCATTGTACGATCGAATGCGAGACCACGCACCTAGCACGTGTTCAGTTAGAGACACTTATTTTTCCAATTTCAAGAAAAATAGTTTTCACAAAGTTATGTCTATTTCAATGTTGACGTATTTCAAATCAGAGACACACATTTTTATTCTACACCTTCATTGTTTCTTACCTAACCTCCGTATTCTATTTTTTCACACTGCATATAATTTTAACTGCCCTTTTTCAGGATCCATCTTGTCTTTCTAACGGAAGACAATTTCTGAATTTTAAGAAGTCGAATGAGTTATTAGTTAGATTTTGGATTTACTCATGGTTAAAAGGAATCCTCTGTCAACACTAATCAGGGAGACAAACATTAAAATCTTCGATCATTTTTGTTTCATTTGATGAAATTTTGAATTTCACAATAAAGCGGCAATTTATTTGTGAATATCAAAAGTCTATCCCGGAAAAAAAGACACACAATCATTATTTCGTACAATTTCATCTTTATTCGGGACTTTTAGAAGTGAGGCATCAGGAACGAAGAAAGTTAGTAAAATATGTCCATATAAAAGTTTGTATTACACTTCCTCTGGTTTTTTCGTCATGTCTTGCAATCTTTACTGAAAAAAAATGGAAAATGCTATTACCAAAGGAAGAAAGATTTCATTGCTCCATTTTAACTAGTTTTAACTAATTTTAACTAATTTTAACTAATTTTAAATCATTTTAAATAAATTTTCAAAATGATTCAGTTTTGTAAAACTGAGGGAATGCCTTTTGAATATAGGCAAGAGCTTCCGATAAATATTAGAAAAAAGAATGAAACTGATGTTCAATGAATTGGAAGTTTCAACTACTACAGGAGTTAAAACGAAAAATTTTTGTTGTTTTTCTTATTCCGGAGAAATAAGTGTCACCTCATTTCTTCTAGAGAAAAAACATGTTTTCCGCGTAGAAATTCTGCGGCCATGAGTCTCATGCTAGAATATAACCATTGTTAATTTCCTTGTGGGAAAAAGTAAGAGGTGTTTCGGTTTAAGCTTTTATTTCTCTCTTCTTTTAGTATAAAACAAAGCTATAATTTTTTTCCAACCGATAAAATGTTATTTCTCTTAACGTATATTGTTTTCCTGATTGTATAATAATTTATTCTGGTCCATATAAATAATGAGAGAGAAAAAACTTATCTTTTTAAAGTGTTTTTGAAATGTAACTATCATTTCATAAAAATCGGCAGTATTCTATGACCCAGCTGTGTAAAAAGCATTCCTTTGAAATACAAACAAATTATAAGGCCAAACAAGATAGCGACCAGTATATATACGCGTAAACATTAAAATTCCCATCATTCAGATTCTCATTGTAATTCTCTAAAAGTTGAGTTCCTTTATCGTCCAAGAAGATGAGGAACATAAATAGTGTTTTGTGCTTCATCATAGTGATTTTTCCTAATCCCATTGGTAGATATAATAATATTTATAGTTCGAAGTCCATTCACCGGAATCATGTTATATCAACTTTTAAATTCTTAAATTATAGTTACATCATCAAATCATATCCCTCATAATTCTTACTATATTGAGTCGGCGCACAACAGAAATTTTATATGCTATAAAAACAACATCCAATGCAAAAAAACATTACTTAAAAACTGATTTTGGCTCTCGCGATATTATTCGGCCCTAATTATACTCATTATTAGAAACTATATCTAACAGAGGTTATAGTAGATATAGTTCATGATCGCTTTGACGATCTATAAAATTATCAATTGTTGAATAATTCTGAAATGGAAGTTATTTCGTGTTTATGATGCTAAAATCAGTTTCCCTTATCTCTCTTATCTATAATTCTCAAATCTGGATAGAATTTCTTCCAGTTTTCTTAGATATTATGTCGAATTATGTGGTTGAAGTTCGAATAACAAGCTATGTTGCATGTTTGAATGAATTCGAATGATCTATTTCTGAAGGAACATAGTTTTGCATGTTTTACATGAATACTATCCATTTTCGTCTAATAAAAATGCAAAGTTATATTTGACGAAATATTCATGCGTACCTTTTTTCTTCATTTAAGTCAAGAGGCATAACAAACTGGAATAATTCAATTATAACCTACATTCAACAATATCCTATACTTCCTTTTTCCAGAATTAGACGCACCGACAGCAAAAAAGGAGGCCCCTTTCTATCGACTCAATGTTTGTTGTTACGAACGTTTTCTGGATTATTTTGTGGATTTACCAGAAGCTGTTTATAGAGTAGCAGTTGAGAGAGACATGAAGAATGAATACATAATTGGAGTACTCTTTGGTGGAAAATTGTATGCATTGGGGTCTTCAGATTATCCACAAACGAGGCTTAAAGTAGACATCCACCGGCACTTGAATGTGGAAATTAAGAAGGGGGATCCCCTGATCCCAAGGTTCGGTAAAGACTACGGGACAAAAGGAAGAGACATTCGTTTAGCCCGAGTGGGCGACGGCCCGATAGTTCCTATGCAGCATAAAATGCAGGCACCAGCGGAATGTGTTGAAACTGGCTGCTTTTGGGGACACGCATTGCCATTTCACGGGAAGCTGTTATCTCATAATCATTAACGAAATTGATTTTCCAAATCTAATCAAAAGCGCGCTTCTTCATAACGTTTTATCATAAAAGTGTACTGGGAGGATAAAGGAAACTTACCTAGTCCAGGTCCATTATTGGCTTTTGTACTGTTTCAATTTTCGATAAATAAAGTACTTCATTTCGAATTCATAATTTATTTTTCAAACTCCTTCGGAAATACTGAAGGTCTTCAGATAAATTTGAGTTTCCCGAGTTGACGCCTTCATTTCGGAGAGTAATCTATGAAAAATTATTTATCAAGAAGAGATTTATGCTTTTAATTTGATATTACCCTCGAAGTGATAGTGAAATCAATATTCTACGTCGAAATTGGAATAGGAAATAATATAAATATTCAATCTGCCACTTGCCAATCTTTTCCGCATCACAAATAAGGAACGATGTATTTAAGTTAGGTTTAACTTACATACGTTGTAACGGTGGAAGCGATGCTCATACGAGTTCGACTCCAGAAAATATTCTGAAGACAAAGGGGAACAACAGAAATCAGAATACTATTATAATATGTTAATACAATTTTTAACTCTTTTCTGTATCACAGTTTTTACTTTTTCCCATCGGCTTCGAGTATAATGTTATTTTATGAAACTTTCAATAAAATTCCTAATAACTAGATAACTTTGAACTCTCTAAATCTGAAATAGGGAAAATTTCTTTATTTAAATTAGTGGAAGCTATTTCATTATTGAAATAGTGAAATCATTTTCTCGCACCATTTCAATTAGTGAAAGTCACTATTAGCATATTGCAATTTTCACTAGCACTCAATTAGTCAAAAATGACTAATTCAAACAGTGAAACCGAAATGAAGGAAAAGTATAACCTCAATTCCTTATTTTCGATCAGTCAAATTTGAAATATACTTATAAGTTAATGATATAACAACAATAATTGATATTAGCTCGTGTCATAAATTAATTTTTAAATAGATAATTTTTCAAAATAATATTTGTCTAAAATGCAGAAATTAATTTTTTTTTTTTTTTTTAGTCGTGATATTATCTGAGAATATCTTTAGTAAATATCAGAGTGAACCGACCAATTGAATCACTATTTTGAGAAGTACGCACACATTTTTAAATTGCCAGAATAAATGTTTCGAAACATTTTTTTGTTCTTTCTCAAGATGCCAAAATTACAAAAATTTTCGAAGAATCAAATTTGCAAATTCCCGTATAATATAATTCCTGAAATTACAAAATTGCCGACAGCATTTCTTGAATGAAAAATAACAATCAGTGTACGAAAATTGTATCCAAAAAATAAATTTAAACGAATTCGTAAACATTTTCCATAATTTTTCTAAATACTATGCATATGTTCAACCAAAATTGTTCATCCAGAAATACATTTTCTTCGAGTGTTGTTATTTTAAATTGAAAAAAAAATTTTTTTTCAACTGGAAATATTAAGTAAAATGTGTTTCATCAATTAAGATATTTGATTCTTTTTTTTTCAATAAATGAATGATATTTTATGAAAGAAAAGTTTCAATTGTTTCCTTTCGGGAATTTTATAATTTGGAAGATTCCTACTTCAAATATTTTATGATTCGGCAATTTTCTGTCAGGAATTTTATTTTTCGGAATTCTTATATTTCAGCAATTTTTAACATGGGGATATTCATTATTTGATTTACAATTTCTAGATGAATAAATGTTGAATATTTCAAAATATACCTGTAGTTAAATAACATGATATTTTTTATTTACTGAATACTTGTTCTATTTTTTAACCTAATGCTCAAGACTATATTATGAACCATCGACGTACCATTCGAACATATTAAAATATAATTATTTTAATTATTATTAATAAATTTAAAAATATCACTTTTTAACATTTTAAATAAACGCGCGAACGGTATCCTCTCCGCCTTCAGAACTGTCTGTGCTTCTATCCGTGAAGAAATTTCGCAATGGCCCAGACCGGGCCTAGACCAGGCGAAATCTGGCCCGGATCTGGAAAACGGACCTGGGCCCGATCGCTGATGAAACACACGGCCCGATCGGAGCCCGATCTGGCCAACCGATCTGTACCCGACCTGGCCCCCAACGATTTCCCGTTGAGAGAAATTTTCTAATTCTTTCATTCCTCATAATTTTTTTTATGATAATAATTCTATAACTAGGAAAATGAATGAACTAAACTTGAGTATTTATTAATCACCAAAGATAAACAATAAATGCATAAAATATTTTAAAACAACTTAATACATTTTTATGATTTTTAGTCAAGTCGCAATTATATAAGAGATTGGATTTTTACCTGACAAGCACGTGCAAAAGAAAAAATCGTTAGAAAGTTCTTTTCCTTCGACTCTTTTAACCGCAGTGAACATCAGGATCAAATCTCTTGAAAATATCTTCTTTGCAATGATATTCAAAGAGTTTCGAATACTATTGTCTTTACTCATCGAAAAATCCAGATTACTTTTTGGTAAACATTAAAATTGAATGTACAATTAAATTAATTGAAAAAAATTACGAAACGCTGACTATACCTTGTACTTCCTTTCTTAACAATTTAATTTCTTTCAAAATTTCATTAGGTCCTGAATTTAAAAAGAGAATAAAGGGATAATTTAAAAAACAGTAAGAATAAAGTACACATTGATTAGATTTACTATAATGGGACATTTCCATCTGAATTGAGGAATAAAATTTGAAAGCGGTTTTGCCTGGTCAAGTTTTTCATTTTCTCTGGTGAACTAAAAGTAACATATCTATATTGGTCGTAGAACGCAAACATTAGTTCTAATTCGTGATGCTCATTCTAAACATCTTTTAACACACTATTTTTCCAAACAAGATAGTCCATTTTTCAACCAAAGTGATGAATTTTTGAATAGCATTATGAATCTTCAACTCGAACAGTTGAATTTTAAACCAAGAATATGAATCATCAACTAAAAGATAAATATTTAACCCAAGCACTCCAATTTCCAACCATGAAAGTGGAAATTCAAACGAGAAGATTAATTTTCTACTAAAAAATGCAATATTTCCAAGAAATAGTTGAATTCCGAAAAAAAATATTCATTTTCAACCGGAAATGAAAAAGTAACATTTTTAGCGTGAAAAAATATTTCCGAACCAAGTATAAGAGTTTACATCTAAAACAAAGCATCTTCAATTGAAAAGTTGGATTTTCGAACATTTTAATTAGTTTTCACCACAACAGATAAATTGTGAAGCAAAATTTGAATTCTCAATTTCCCAATAGAAGAAATTGATGTTTAACCATACAAATGGATTCTAAACTACAACTATAAAATCTCCAATCAGAATGAGTTACATGTTCAATTTAAAAAAAAATTAATAACAAAAATAAATACTATCTTCCACCAAAATGAAAGAAAACCAACTTTCGAAGAAATTTTGACATTTCTAAACAAAATGATGAATTTTAAAATAAAATTGTAATTGTTCAACTGTTGTAGTTCGATTTCAAACCAAAATAACAAGTTTTTCAACAGAAGATGACCTTCGAAAGAAAAGACATTTAACTGTATAACTCGAATTCTTAACCGTGAAGAAGAATTCCCAAATAGGGAAATTAACTTTCGAAGGAAAGGATAACTTTTTACACACGAATCAATTTTTCAAGAAAATGTGTGAATTTTTCACGAAATAATTGGATTTTCAAATGAAAAAGACAAATTTTCATCCCAATTATTGAATGTTTAACTAGAAAAGATCAATTTCCCGCTAACAATGAAATAGTTACATGTTTGGTTGAAGAAATCTGTTTAATTAGTGAAGTTATGATTCAAGTCAAACGCACAACGAATGGTTTTTAGAACCTAGATATTCTGTTCTGCGTTCCCGTTGATCATATGCTGTTTTCTTTCGTCGCTCGGAGTGCGAGCTGTGGCTGTTTACATTCAATCGTTTTTAAACCTAACATAGATTAAATTCCTGATATGAAATCATGAGTTTTGAGAAGGCCCCTACGAGAGTCTGGTTTTGACATGAGCACGAAAACTTCAAACTTCCCAGGCCTCAGTCCCTCGTTGGTCACTGAGCTGAGCTTACGTCCCAGTTTTTTTCGTGAAATTTCCGGTCGATTTTTGGTTTTCCAGTCAAGTCACCATTCGGCTCTTTGTGACCCTTCTCAATGCGTTGAAGCAGTATTTGGTTCGCTTGAATCTGATGATGTGTTATCATCCTCGGAACCTAGGAATGCAATTTATTTCTTGTAAGAATATTGTCTTTTTTTTTGAAGATGTGTGCTTCAAATTATTAGTTGAGAGTGTTAGGGCGAGTATCTAACCTCAAAAATTAACTTTTCAATTATAAATCTGCATGCAGAGCGAAGAACTATATTATTTTAAGACTTTTTCCGTATAATTAACCCTAGAACGGAAACGTGAATTAACTCATCATTTTTTAGTGTAGAAAACAATGGTAATAATAATATTACGTTAATTTTTAAAAAAATGTTGAACAATATGGTAAATATGAAAAAAATTCGAATTCCGCAAAATTGAGCATACTTTGAACTTTGTTTGGGGTGTCGCGGAACCCCACGTTTCCATTCTAGGGTTAAGGAATTGCATTTTGAGGTTAGATTTATATTTCCTTAGTTTGTGAGGAAAGATTGTTGAGACAGTTTTCTATCTCTAAAAGAAGTATTATCGAAATGAGAAAATCGAGATTTAAGGTTGAAACTTCGTTCAAACTCCCTCATTCAATCTGTGAAAAAACTAATTTGTAAGGTCTTTACTGTGGGTGGATTTGGTGTGTATAATAATTTGTGCTCATTTCATGCAGACTCATCCACTTCTCATGTAGGCAAATAATTGCTTCGACTATTAATAATAAAAAATATATATTGAATCGTAAGGTTAGAGTATATGAGAAATTCTTACTCAAATCTACGCTGACATTCGGAACCTGACCAGTATCCGAATCGTCATGAGTAGAATTAAAATCCTCATGACCCATCATTTCAGGCTGCGTTCTCCTTTCTTCTTCATCATCTGCATCATTATATACATAATTTTCAATATATAATCAATAACTTGGTTGAACCTAAAACTGATTTAACTAGAAAAATTGTAAAAATATACCATTTACATCACCATTCCAAATCAATTCCATGTTGAAGGTTAGGTTTCGATTCAAGATGGATATTCATAACAATTCACTTACCCTCGTTCACATCACGAAAATTTTTTGAAGCAGCTAACACGCGATGCTTTCGAACTCGTGGTGTACTAGGCTTCGGCATATTGTTTATTGCCTATTATACTGTCGTCAAACTCAGATAATAAACATGAATTTCATCAATAATATAATACTCCATTTGACAGTAAGGCAACTTCCATTTATTGGAAGTAGGTGGCGTTGCAATACTCGAAATGGTCTGGCTCGGGTCTGGGCCATGTAATTATCCCGATCTGGTCCCGAAGATATTAAACCGATCACGGCCAGATCGGTGATCGGGAAAATATATCTTATCGATTTCCGCGGGACAAACTATTCTGAGGATTTTGCTTTGCCTGTGTTTTTCTATCTCAATAAATTTTGTAGAAGGTAAGTCATATATTTTAAACAGTAAACAACTTCTTTTGCTTTCTGATAGAAATTTTTCACAGATCGTAGTTGAATGTTCGAAATACTTTCACGCAACTTTATCGGTGCCTTACGTTAACTCATAACTTATTTTTTCCGTCAATACTTGCATTTTTTCATAATTTTTTTATTAATTCAGACAATTCATTGTATTTATCTATTAATTAGTAATTTCTCAAAGTAAATAAATAGCAACTACAAAAATGATTTAAAAAACTATGTTTGTTGTATTTTCTAAAAATAACTGACTCATGGAACTCAGAATTTACAGGTCTTGATGTTCTATTCAATCGAAGATATCAATCTTCAGCGACTATGAAAAGCTAACTGCCGACGAAGTAGTTCATAGATTGAAAGAAGACGAAAACGTCTTATTGGATAACGAATCGGCTCAAAAGTTAATTGGTAAGTTATTTTGTGCTCCAATCAGAAAATGAAAGATAGTGAGTTTCGCTATTTCATAGTGACTCACTTTTTTAAAATTGAAGTAGTGAGAATTAACTATGAAATACTGAAATTCACTATTTCAGATTTCATTATTTCAGATTACATTATTCAATAGATACGGAAAGTCTGAAGGAAGGTTGCGGCAGCACAAATGTTTTTTGATTCAACCTTATCTCCGCCAGACATACCATATTTGAATAATAAAATGAAAATAGAGAGTAATATCACGATAAAAGATTGGGACGTTGAAAATACGACGGATTTTTCCATTTCCACAATTTTTGATGCGAACATTGGATATTTGAGTGATCGATTGAATAAGAATATAACACTCATTTGTATGCAAAATATATTTTGTTTTGAATATACCAGCTGCTCCCTTTCTGTTCGTCCTTCCAAACCATGAAAATGTCTTTTTAATATAAAAATTTTTAACAGTGTAACCATCATGTGTTGCGAGTCTTCAAAATTAATTTGAGACTACAAATCATCACTCCGCATTATTTTAATCTCGGAACATTTGAAAAATGACATCGATTTCAAACTTGACTTCGTTCTGTATTTACATTCTTGTGAAGACTTCAATTTCAACGATTGGATGTTCTTTACATTTTTCAAAAGTATATTCTCATAATCTCGGGTAATAAGAAATAATTTATATTTGTTAGGATTTCATATTACCGCATTAACTATGATTCATTACAGTATTGTAAATTTATGTTATTTTATTCAGATTAAATCTCCTTGATAATGGTGCGCAGTTTCACCGAAACGTCGGAGTTTGAGGGAGTAAATTTCTAATTAGGAATACAATTTCTGAGCTTAGAAGATTTCTTTTTGCTCTGTTTTATTTTTAATTGTATTTTCGCGCCTCTCCTTCAAGATAAAATGTAGTACTCTCCAATGCCATGACGGGGCGCCACGAGTACAAAGACTGTAGGGTCCGCTCTTAGTCTTGGATAATTCCAAAATCACCAATCCACTATACCTAGTTTCGACTCTTTGTCACTATCGCATATCTCATGCTCCGACGCCATGTTCCCGCGCAGCGACGGGCGGGGCAACCGGCCCGGTCTGCACTTTCGTGCACAGCGCAAACCAGTTGTTCGTCGGCCTCCCCAGTGTACACACCAAGCTCATCTCGAGATGCGTGCAATGCATTCTCAAATAAAGTAATCACTGTTACCTCACAAATGTGTTTTACTATCTCAGAGACCTTATACTCAGCAAAATTCTCCTTTTCTTTTGGATCTACTATATTTCGTCCATGATAGAGTAAACCAGCATATGCCAGTCTCGCAAACCCCTTAATGTGATACACTTCTGGCAGTTCTTTCCTTAACCCCATAAAGATTGATCTCTCCACCTTTTCTTCAATTGTTCTGAAGGAAGTTATCTCACTCTGAAACAAGGCAAAATCTTCTCCCATAATTCTGATGATCTCTGGCAATCCTGGTAAGATGAAGGTCAAAGAGGTAGCGTGATGGTGCTGGTAGATCATCCGTGCTTGAACCATGAAGTGTGCGGCCTCCGGAGCTAGCTTCTCTATTAGAGCTGTGTCCTCAATAGTTCTAAGTTCTTCCAACGGTGATTCAACATCAAATGTTCCGTCTTTTTTCTGAGCAAGCCAAATCCCCAACACCTGATCAACTATGGGCCTCAATGGAGTGGTTGACCACCTTACCTGTTCCTTCACACGCTTTCCATCTGCTTCTTCTGGAGCTTTTAGACCTAACACAGCTGATACTGCAGCCACCCTTCGAGCCACTTGCCTGGCTATTTCTGAATCTCTGGAGTAGGCTGGACCGAGCAAAAACATTCCCAACATAAGAAGATTGTCACCCTGAGTCACTGATCCATCTAAAATCTTGAGATCTTCGTCTTCATCTGCTTCTAATGGCAATGATCCAAAATGAGGGATCACTTCCACATGTTTTTCAACTTCTGTCTTAATATAGGGGTATAAGCTCACAATCGCACTCATTACCCTTGTTTCTTTACTGAGATTTGTGTTTAACAGTATCTGATATAGCCCCTTCTCGTCTGTCAGAAGAGTAGCGTACACATTAGTTTCATATAGTTTTCCACCTGATTCCAGTTCCTGTCCCTGACATTCTACAGCTTCGTAGCCTCCATCAATAATCACAATCATGTTACTATGCCTGTTGTTTAATACCCTCAATATACCCTTCATGCTCACTAATGCTCTCCTATGATACCTCTCTGGTACACCTATACGTGTGTCTAAGCTTGCATTCCTAAGAATCTCTTCAAGTACAAAGGCTGAAGGGTCCGTACTTCCCAATAATGTAGGGTCCGCTCTTAGTCTTGGATAATTCCAAAATCACCAATCCACTATACCTAGTTTCGACTCTTTGTCACTATCGCATATCTCATGCTCCGACGCCATGTTCCCGCGCAGCGACGGGCGGGGCAACCGGCCCGGTCCGCACTTTCGTGCACAGCGCAAACCAGTTGTTCGTCGGCCTCCCCAGTGTACACACCAAGCTCGTCTCGAGATGCGTGCAATGCATTCTCAAATAAAGTAATCACTGTTACCTCACAAATGTGTTTTAATCTACCTGCCTGAGCTTTCTCATCCTGAATTCACGTCGGGATATAATTATCTTTTGGAGTCAGATAGAAATCTATAGGGTTGCACCATCAATTTAATACATGGCCAGCATAGCCCCTATAAGACAGATCATAACGGAAGATTGGGTCCTCTCCCACTACTACGTTTCCAAATACTTCATTCTTTGTTTTTGTGCCGAGGTGTTCACATCGAAATCGTGTTTAATTTAAAACAGAACAAAAAGTATTTGGTAGTGCTAGAAGTGTTCGAACAAATTCATCATGAGAAATATAAAAAAAACAGGTCAGATTCGGAGGATGATTCGGTACAGAAGAGCATATCCAGATAGATGAAACTATTAAGGAAAGAATTCAAGAAATTGAAGAGACGAGTTGAAAAAGGACGTTCAAGTAAGTAATTCTTTCTCCAATATAGGTGGTTAAATCTATTTTAAAGGCTTGGGTACCAAATTCACATAGATCCCCACATTTTATGTATGGGTTGAATTACACTGACAGCATCAGGCCTCATTTTATCTGTCGCTAAATTTTGGCTCAAACGAATTGCTCGTTACTGGACGCCATTTTTAGGCTAAGAACTAACAGCCTTTCACCTGTTAGTGTTTTCTGCTTTCTAATAAAATGCGCCATAGGCTCTAACCTATTGACGTACCACAGGCTCTTACCTGTTGTTCTTGCAAAAGGGGGGTTTCTACCTTGTGCGGTCAAAAAAATCGATTTTTTTTTTCTTGCATTTTTGGATTGCTAAATCATCTTAGAATACGCTCTTAAAATTTGGAATGGAAATCTTTCGAATTACGAAGCCTATACCCTGAAACCTGAAACCGTAAACCGATACCCGTGTCG
>WSXT02030893.1:0-13730 GCA_011762715.2 Neuroterus valhalla | reverse complement strand
CCACAGGATTGAGTACGTCAGGCATTGCTTGGAGGCTTATTATGAGAGTTGGGGTTATTGGGGATTTCAGGAAGGGAAATGAGTTGAAGGGTTCAATGTCTGACGATCTCCTCTGGGAGGGGGAATATAGATATGTGAGAACCCGAAAAGCGTATACATGGAGTGATAAATCTATTCCAATCTATTAAGAAATAGATGAATAAACAGTATTGCATTTTAAAAAAAGTGCAGGCAGCGAGAATCGACCGTGCAACCTTGCGACCATCAGCCAAACGCTTTACCAGGTGAGCTACCAGGTGCTTGCAAATACATTTACGCTAGCTCAACGACTATCCGCTCGCAACTCTCCAAATGCATTTTTTTCGAAAAAAATGATATGCAATTCTTTTCGAAGAATCAAAACGGTAAAGAATTCGCAACGTAATTATCATAACTATTATGTAACAAATGCCTTAAGAAACTGCGCTACAACGCTTTAATAACTTGTACGGGACTGTTATTCAACAGATTTTAGACCATTACAAAACTTTATTCTGCATAAATCAGAATGCTGAAATAAAATTTTTCGAAGGCTCAAGCATTGATCATATACACTCATCTCGTGTTATAGGGCCACTTGTTGTAGTGCCGGCCTCACGGCTGTTCATGCTCGAGTCATTCTGCCCCCCCCCCTCCCCTGAGAGTCGCACGACCTTTCACAAGGTCGGAAAGGCAGTGCCTTAATGCGTAGTATAGGAGTTTTTCACTTTGCCACTTGCGACGGACGTATCCACGCACCGATTCAGAGACTATACATACATGCGGTCCTGAGTGTTAACGTTAGCGTGATCGGTCGTCGCTTCAAACCTGGTTCGAACTGGGATTCAATTCCTTTTGTTGCTGGGCCACCAACCCCCGATACCGGCCTTAAACGCGAGATGAGTGTATTCTGAAACTTTCATAAAACGATTATGTAACTATATCCTGATCTCACAAGAAGGTCATAAAAGTATTTCATAACGGTCATTGCAGCTCTATATAAATGCTTTAATAATTTTATATAACTGTTCTGCATTAATTAAACAACTGTTATTAGGATGGAAAGAATAATTTTTCCCCAGAATATTAGGTGTATATTTTTTTCATAAAAACTTGTAAAAAATTTTTCACTTCCGAAAAAATTCGAGTGGAAACTCGAGAAAACTATCGCGAGAAACCTATTTACTAATGACATATTTTTACCGGTTCCGGAACCACGGCAACACTATTTCATCAATATTTTATCTAGGAAAATAATAATTCTACGTATGAAAAAGTAGCAATGATTGATATTTTTTGTTTAAAAAAGCAGTAATGTAAAGGTTGTATAATAAATGAAACAATAATGTCACTCCCCTAGAACTTTTATATAATTGCTTATTCAACTGCTGTTATTATTACATTTATTTTGATCGAAGATAAATAAAAAATCGTGTAATATTTCTGAAATTTTATGCATTATTCCTATAAAATCTGTTGATGTTTTTTCAGAACGTCATTGCTTCTATTTTTCTTTTTCTACTAATATTCTCGATTCTAGACTGGCTTCGAAGAAATGAGTTTCTTGACATTCAAATTCCGAAGGTTTTGGGTGAGATATCTTTGTTCAAGAGCACAATGGAAATTTTCAGTATGAAAGATAGCCCAGGATCTATATCAGCACTTCATGGCTTACGATTTTTGACCACATCCACTGTAATTTTGGGTCATGGTGTTCTCATTCGGGGAACCAGTCTTCATGTTAACAATCTAGACATTGCTTACGTGAGTATTACTACGATATGAAAATGTTCGTTAACATACATGAGACTTCATAATTTTCGAAGCATGGAATGAAATTAATATTAATGCTAAAATAAAAAGCCGCATCATAGAACGGAGTATGAAAGTACATCATGCTACAAGGGAAGGAAGCAGGCAGTTTTTTTTAGTGTAAATTTGCTGTCCGAGACAAGCAAGGGCCGCAATCATACGAGATGGAAATCGGCCCCCTGCAGAGTAGCATACTATACTGGCTCCAACTGTTCGAAAATATGTGAATAGGTAAGAGATCCTCAAGAGGAGGGGGGGGGGGGGGTCCATATCAAATCACATGTGGCAAGTCTCTTCAGAGCATGTCTTTCTTGCAGCCATTCTTCCCCGCACCGTCTCTCCCGAAGAGATTGGCAATTTCGTGTCAAGTCTCCTGAACCGAATTATCTCCCCGTGGCATCTCTCACCCTTGAAAGTGGCAAAAATGCGGCGAATCCAGCATGAAACGAATTATAATTTTGGGATTGTGTGATCTACATTATTCACAATCCAAGTCAAAGGAGTGCCTTTCCGCCCTCACAAGACTTGGGAAAAGAGGAAGGCATAATTATGGCCTACCTTATTTCTGTTACTACATTATTTGGTTCGGGAGACTTTCCTGTCTGTTAGTCTGTATGTCAGTCCATCCGCCCGACTGTCCATGCGTAAACACGATAACTTCCGAAAAAACGTACGAATCAAATCAAGCTCCAGTATACTTATGAAGGAGTTCAAAAGGGACAATAAGTTCTTCGAACAGCCTTACTTGACCATTGGTGCTGGTTTTACCCATCGAAAATTCTACCAAAAAATAGACAATTCCGATTCAACGCCAAATGTTGTAAGTAAAAAAATTAGCTTTTTAATAGACCCACAAACTATCTTATTGTTTTTCAATAGAACTCGTGGTTTTGTTTCTAACGATCGGAACTTCTATGACTTAAAAAAAATCCAATTTTACACCTGACAATGCTAGGCATGCAAGAATGTCTGTTAAAAATTGGGCGCTGAACGTGACTATCACGTTCAGAGCACGTTCATGGCCTACAGAGCTACGATAAATGTAATCTTCACCTATATTCAATTACGTATTGAATTCAAAATATGAAGGTGCATAGATAAACTGGAATTCAAAAAGATAATTTTTCTTCTAAATTTACGTCAAAATCTGCAAGATCAATAAAATGAACAAGAGAGAAAGCATGTCGTGGTTTGGGGAAAAAATTACAAGCACGAAATGCGAGGCAGACGAGCGCCCTCGGTGCGCTGGAACTTGTGAGAGGAGCGAGCCGCACATGTAGAATTTCGAAGAGAACTCTGAACTTCTTCTAAACTATCAGTAATATTCTTGATAAGTCGATATAAAATATAATAGTTTATAATGGCGCCACTGCATCACTCAAGAGATTCTTTTTTAACAATCAGCGGATTTTTTATTTCTTATATATTCCTGAAAAAGCATACGACTGGAAGAGAGAAATTCAATATTGGCAAATACTTCTTACATCGTTATATTGGGTAATTGTATTCCATAAGATTTATGTATTATTATTATTGATGTATTAATAATATATTACAAAATTCTTTGTTTTTTTTCAATTAGGTAATATTGTTGGCTAATTTTTACTGTGCATAACTTAACAGTAACTTATTCACTGGCATGTCAAAAGGTTTCGTAAAATCTATAGGTTGTTTATGTCTCATGCGAACTTGCAAAAATTCATTTAAACTCCATATTTCATCGAAAATTTATCTCTTTTTGATTCAGCAAGTAGTATAGCTGAGCGAGTTCTGGGACACTGCTACGTAGTTCCAGCTGCCACCGCTTTCCAACGATGCTTGAAATGTTTTTCAGAAATAATGCAGTAAGGAACACTCAGTACGTATACGAATAACTGATGCTACTGTGAAATTGAAATTTGTGTGCTTGAAATTTTACTATTCACTTACTAGCGCTATCTGTAAAAATATTATCATTATTCAGTGATGCTCGTGTGTCCATTTATCCAAGAACAAGCCATACCATTCATTGTCGTCTCTCATTTGAAACACGATTTACATAGAATTAGAGGAGACGAGATCACGCAGAATTCGAATGAATCGATGTGTGCCGAGTAAAACTTTTTTTGACCCAACGATGATTCAATAAAAGTTAAGCTCTGGAAATTCGGCCCATCGACGTTTTTTATTGTAGACCGATGACAGTAAGCGATAACTTGATTCAGGAATTAACCCATTCGTGTTTCAGATATTCAACGCCTAAAAGAAAGATACCGCATAAAATTTGATATCAGCTGAATTAATTCCTAACTTACTTAATGGGTTTTAATAATTCCGCACTCAACGTAGAATTAAACGTTTGGTTTATTTAACAATAATTACTTACTCTAGTGTTTCAGTGGAAAATCGTAACCCATAATGTAAGAGAAGTAAACCTTAACGTAATTTAACACATACTTAACAGTAGATCTTACTCTATGAAGGCCAGCATACATAGAGAAAATTGGTTCAACGCTGATTCAACATTGTTTAACCCTTATGTGAGCAACCAACTTCCTCTACGTTGATGGGCAACCAAGTACCCGGGTACCCACATCTGTTTTTTTTTCATTTATTGAGTTCTAATATGATTGAAATCAACTAGAACCGATTTTATTTAATAAATAAACATAAATTGAAACTATTTAGGCTATTTCTTTGACATATAGATCAGTTGAGAAGTTTTTGAATAGAAAGAAGAGCCCAGGTTTCGATCGCACAGCGGGTAGGGCACGGATAGTTTTCACGTACAGCGATCAGCAGCTGCTCCCAATTTTTGTAGCAGTGAGACATAATCTGTAGTTGATACTTGCAAAGAACAAAGCAAAACAAAGCTGTCATCTTACTGTCTACTACGCACCCGATGTTGCTGTGAATAACGATGAACAAAAGAAACCGCGCATGATTACCAGTTATAATAAATACAAAGAAAGACTAGAAAGGGTTGCGTCACTTGTCAAAACCGGTGTGCGATGAACATTCATTAACAAAAGTATTATGCTCCGACTGCATTGAATAAATGTAAAATTATTCCTATTGAACATGAAAATTATTAATAAACCATTGATTTTTTACTTACCAACTATTGAAATTATCTATTTATTGAACTGAATCATTTAATTAGCGTATACATCATTTACAACACCCGTTTCCAAATAAATAAGTCAATTTTCTTCTAGTGGGTACCCGGGTACCCGGTTGCTCACAAAAGGGTTAAACGTTCATTTAACATTGATTCAACGTTGATTTAACATTGTACCAAAATTCATTGTCTCTGTCACGCTGCTACTAAGGAGTGGTATTGAATAACACGATCATGATTAATAAGCCAGTCGGCTGCAGTTTCAGCAGGGGAATTTCGAGCAGATCCTAATTCCAAACGGACGTCTACTGATGCCTGTTTGAGAAATTCATTTTGTTTTGAGCAATTATTGACACAAAGAGGAGCATATCCTTTTAAACCGCTCTTCTTCAGTACTGTGAGTTCAGGAAGACCTTGACATTGTTCATCTTGCAGTGATCAAAGCGATTCGCATATCTGTTTCGCTCATCCTGCATACCTGTCTGGAAACCTAGTGTAACGTAACGCAGTTTCCCCAACTGACTTGATATTTTTACTATTTATATGTGCCCTGAAGTGGTTAGGAGTAGATTGTATTCATACATTTCCCATGAAAGAAAACTCATAGTTATAGTGAAATCTTTCCCAGTAAAGTTCAACAGCTCTATTTCATGCTGATCTGAAGCTATGACGTATGGGATTATCCACTTACCTTTGTGTATAGGAGTCCTGAATTGTTCCTCCTCTTGACCTTGGATAATAGTATTCCAGTCACTGCGTGATTTTGTCAAGATGAGTTCATGCTTTGCGTTCACAATGATTTTTCGATAGTCTTCAGCGAAACCCTGAGTCATACTGTGCGGTATCCCCACATCAAAGTAGCCCGCGTAATTAGTAATGTGTCTTGTTCCTTCTGGAAAATCAATCAATCCTGCATTCTCCATAAAATAACTTTGTCCAGGGATGAGAGAGACATAGCCTTTCATGGTGTTAATGAGATCGACGTTTTTGCATCGATTAATCTCAATACCATCAAGTTCATATCGAATCTCATTAAAGAGTTAGCATATGGCATTGCTCACTAAACTTGTAGTAGTGACAGATGTAACTCCATTAGGCCATGTTAGTCTTCCATACACGAGCAGTCAACTCTTGCAAGGTAGTATACACAAATCTTGATGCTGAACAGCGATAAGAATTTAATTACTGTTGTTTCACACTTTCGCTTTACGTCTTCTTGCATTTCGGTCAATACTGAACTACTATGACCATCATCATTTAGTTCGTTGCTGATATCATTCTTAGTCCCTTTTTTGAGATTAAGGCAACTTGAGAAGAAAAAATTTATTGCAGTTACATTGATCATAACTATTTACTTTGGGGGAAAATTTTTCAGCATTTTTTCACGAGAACATCTGATGCCTCTCCAAGGAGATAAGGTGTCGGTGGTATAAATAAGGGTACGTTTTGCTCTCGAATGAATTAACACACGAGCATCACTGAATAGTGCTGATATTTTCGAAGATAGCACTACTAAGTGAATAGTAAAATTTCGAGCACACGAATTTGAATCCCGCAGTACCATCGGTTATGCGCATACGTACTAAGTTTTTCTTACTGCATCGTTTATGACAAACACGAAAAAAAAGAATTTCGATTAACATTAGATGAATAAGCATTTAAACTTCAGGTAACACAAGGTAGGAATTTCTAGAAGCTTTGAGGAATTTCTTAGCCATCTATATTTTTCAGTGGTTTCTAGATCTCAGAGGGGAATCACCTGTAGGATGTTGCTTCAAATACGGCATACAAGTCCGTGAGATAAGCGTGGTAATAACTTCACTCCAAGATTTTTATGAACAAATATGAAAAGATACTTTAATTAGAGTGGATACATTTTTACGAACTAAACGTGTACGCGTTGCAAGATGGCTACTCTCAAAATCCCCTCATCGTAGCACGAGGACAAAAAGGCTATATCTTTTCTTGAGAGGAAACCCTATGACTAAATTCATAGCATAACCTAGAGTGAAAACTCGGTGACGAATTTAATTGCAAGAGTCATATATGCGAGGTTTGGTATAAGTATGGGCTATCCCCGTACGCCGTACCAGCGATCGCCATCTAGACATGAAGCTTGCAGCTGACTCAGTCGGTAATGCAGGGACCAACCTTATCGACCAAGCCAAGACTGGCTGGCAGAGGTCTACATATGGACTTACGGTAAAACAGGAACTCACCGACTGATGATAAAATAGGGATGTACAACTGACGGTAAAGCAGGAGCTTACCGACACTCAGATACCGCCATCTGGCGACTCTGGCTGAGACTACGTAGCCAATTCGATTACCAGCTACTTATAAGTTGCCGACGCTCCGTTACCCGTATTAAGCCTGAAACAGAACCAGACCAGCAGTTACTGACTGTTGGGAACTAACTGTTGCGCTATCTCTCGGTCGCAGCTGGAACTACGTAAAAATGGTCCATAAATAATTCTAAACTTTGACCACTCAATTGAGTTGGTACAGTATATTTTCTATTTGCGGATGATAAACAGAAAATGATAAATTGGATGAACAAGTTACTATTCATATACGCAATTGGTATATTAGATATTTAAATCTGCACAGTAGGTACCCAAAGTATCTGAATTTTTGCAGAAGATATTCAAGGTTGCGACATTTGCCCCAACAGTGGAAGTCTATAACCCATAAGTAGCGCGCCCTTGAGTGGCGGATGGGACAACGATTGCTACCCTAGTAACAACGTCTGGCTTGTATGAAGGTGGCTAGAGTCTGGTCCAGCAGCTGCTTCCTGCAGTCGAGCAGACTGGCGCGAGAAATTATCGGACTAGAAGGAGAATAGAATCTGTTGAATAAAGGAAGCGGATTCTGATGTATAGTCAAAACACTAGTAATTAATGTAGAAATTATTCATTCAATATTAATATAACGTTTGCAGAAAATCCAGTTCTGAGGTCGTTTTTACCGAATTCATTCCTTCCTACTCAAAAGTCGGTAGCCAGAATATTATCTCAGAGAGGGCTGAGGAAAAGTATGAGACATCATGAAAATCTTGATAAGTAGCGTTTAACGTTCTTTTTCAAATTGATCTTGTGTATATAACGAACGATATGAGGCAGGTTCTGTCATACCAGACTCTGGTGCCAGAACAGCACGCCAAAGCGGAACCAGTCGGGCGTCAGGCTGCAACCAGCTCCTTCTTTTTTGGCGATCCGCTGGCGCAAGTCTGGTGAAGGATACACCGAAAAAAGTAACTGGTGAGGGCCGCAGCTCACTCAGGGTGCTTTCAGCTACGACTGGTTGTTTCGACGGCGTGGAATAAGGGCTTATATGAGCTTGTCCTGCTGACGAGTGTAACCAGCATCAGGGGCCACCCTCTTTGTGAATTTATCATGGATTGAGTTGAGGATGCAGAGATTCAAGGAATCTGCATTGCTCCGAGCAAGTCTCCACTGACTGTTCAAATAGTAAGTAGGTACCTTATCCAGATGCAGGATCAGTGTATTTAGCTGTCAAAATATGAAATGATAGTATCGGAGCAGTCCCTGTCCTCTTTTGACATGCTAAGGTCGAACGGAAGCTGGGCTACAGGGAATTCCAGATATAGGATGGGACGTCGGTACAAGGTTTTCCAGTTCTGTCGGACTACCTCATCACGCACGATGTGCTGGTCAAAGACAATTTCGAACAGAGAGACCTTCCACAAAATCGGGGATTGCAAACTAAACTTGAAGAACAGCTCAAATCCTAGCCAAGTATTAGGTACAAGTTGAAGAAGCGGCACACAGATTGAAGGCCGTTCCAAAGAAGGTGGAGAGCGTCAGCTATTCAACCAGGAATATGTATCTGCAGACCAAGGAAAACGTCTCTCGGACTCTAGTGGGTGGAAAAGGTCGGTCACTACATAACTGACTACACAAATGTAGAAGTCCAGGAAACAGGATGAAGAGGATTTTACCAGGGTCAGATGGAGGGAATGGAAGAAACAAAATAAGAAAGCAAAAGAAAATGAGAAGATGGCAATAAGTTCGAAGTGTTACCTATGGAGGTGTTCATTCTTCGCAAAAATACCGGTCCTAATAGGAAAACAGATCAAGAGGACAATCCTTTGGGATACTATAACAATCAAGTCAGATCTCAGGAAGAGAAACGCCGATGTTATCAAAGATATCCAAGCGATGGTCAATCCCTAGAAATATGGCTCCACTTTCAGAACCATCAGGCGGAACCAGATGGGTGATGCCCGTCTTAAGGTAGAAGCTCACATGGAAAACAGAGGGGAACGTCAAGTCGACCTTTCAAAAACTCTTAGAGATGACTAAGGTGATCGGAACCTTGTCCCAAGTGCTCAAGTGGTGATCTGCAACTTAGTGTATATGTGACGCTCCACAAGAAAAGGTACCTTACTCGAAAGAAATCGATTTTCAGTTTTTGACGTTTTATTCTCAATCGGCGTTTGCTCTTCAATAGAGAGAAATTAGAAAATATTTATCTCTATTACTTTTCATGTTGTGGACCGTCGAAGTGGGCAAGACCATCTTTTATCTCTAGCGAGCGAGACCAAATAGATTCGCCTTCCTCGGAAAAACGGCCGCGTTCAAGTAGATACCTTTTCTTGTGGAGCGTCACATATAATTGTAGTCATAGGAAAAGGAGGAGCCTTAAGAAAGAAATTGATAGAGCAGAATAACGCTCACCTATAGATGAACAGCAGGGGCTGCATCAAGTCCTCCGTTGAATTGGCAGCCACTTGTACCCTACGATTAGAGCAACCAATATCCTCTGTGTGCTGCCCACTGGCCTGTAAACTACAGGATAGTGCTCCCAGGCATGAAGCTTGGGATTGTGTAAGAGAGGATCGCAGGCAATCACAGTAGGAGACTTAGACAGATGGACCACGTATTTGGCGGAATGAGAAACATGGTAACCCCATGACTAGCACCAACTTGTAAACGAAAAGCCTAGAAGGGCATATAAGGATGTCCTCAAAATACGACCATATAGTGCTTATCACCGACATACTGAAGTGATGCCGAAGGTATGTGTAGGCATAGTTGTCACCTCTATAAAAAAGAAAACTGATGCTCGCACAGTAATTGGAAAAAGTGTTTATGACGTGCGTACGAGTATTGGCAAGGAAAACATCCACCGCGGGCAAAGAGGCGCGCTGTATAAAAAAAAACATGGCTGCGTATGGGATTCGGCATGAATATGATTAGAATTAGTCTTAACACGTTTATTCAAGTAAAGTATAAATTAAATGGGATAAAAATGTTGCTACTCTCTCTCTTGAAACTATGTGTGAGTATGCTGTTGCAACGCCGTCTTCCAGGAACATGATCGAAGGTGAAAGGGAGATCAATTCTGGTTTGATAATCGTGTGTGGAACGAGTTACAAAGTGGGAGATAGGATTAACATATTTCCACCGTGTCTACAGACAAGCGGATTAGCCTCAGAGCCACATACAATTACGGGAAAAACTGTGAGATCAATAAACAATTGTCTGTCACTGCCATGAACTGCACTTGCAAAGATGGCACGAGCCACTATTGCAAGAACATTGTTGCTACACTGTTGTATTGAGATAGGTATGTGAAATCATTATAATTATGGACAACAATGCTTTCTCTAACAAGGTTTTTCACTGTAACAGTGCCACTGCCAAATTTTGGTCTTTAATGGAAACTCAAATTAGTGTTGATATTTTTTTTTGGAGACGCAATTGACAACACAGAACACATTGCCTTTGCGAGTATCGTTTCCTTTTCTATGGTTCAAGGAGGATTTCATTTTAAAGATTTTATATTAACTTGATAAACTTCTTATGTACTTCTAACTGATTAATATGTCACGAAATTATTTATTATCGCGTTATTTGAGTGCAAACCGCATTTAAACAATGCTGCGTGTACTCCATATGCATCCATGTTGGTCAGTTCGCTAGATGGCCATCAGGTGTCGGATTGAAACTTTAATTTCCCAATAAGACCTTAAAAATTTTACCGAAAGAACAAAGTGTACAAAGCGATAGATGGGAAAATTTTTAGGTCATTTCACTCATTTCTCATTTTACCCTTATACCAATCTTTATTTTATACATGCCGAGATTACCCCAGGATTCTTATCTCAACCACTTTCTACCCTTGGGACAGCGCAGACCTGAGTACTTGAGGTAGATAATACATGGATAATAGTAACTTAAATAGAGACTATTCAGTTCATGTTGAAACTGAGTATCTACTGCGCAGGTACAAAAATCTACGATCTATTCCGACTTTTAGGCTTCCTTAAATGTTCCAGAATGCTTAAAAGGCAAAGAAAATATTTCACAGTAGAATTTAAATACACTGGGATCCGAAGAGTGTCATCTCGCAAAGTAACGTTCCTAGAACGTCAATCGTTGACGAGACGAACCGAGGGATTGGAAAGATACACTCTCTACGCACCATTGCCGCCAAGTACAATAGGTGTCTACGCCTAATCCTTGCGCAGAGTGTCCAATGCCGTTTGATGTCAAGACCCGAAACTTGACACTCTGCTGGATTCCAGTGTAGATAAAAAGTTTATTGTATAGTATATCGTGAGTTTCTAACATTCATATTATGTTCCATCAATGATAATAAAATCAAGAAAAACGAACGTTCATCGAATTTTTCGCTCAATATTTAAATACCTCTTGTGTTGCATAATTATTATAACGAATGCATTGGAAAAATTGAAGGGCTCAACACAATGTGTATGGAAAAGGCCTATTGGTGAAAGTTTGGTCAAGTACGGTTTTTCGATGCTTCAAATGTTGCTTATGTAAGGTAGTAATGAGTTTATTTACCGAAAGGCCTTTTCGTTTTTGCGCAGGGTTTTTTGACATCATGCATTTGATGCCACTCTTTATAATTATAAAAATAGGCAGTAAATACACACTATCGTACGGCTATCTTGCGAAATCGTTCCGAATGGCGCTACAACATATAATACCTGACTGATAATGTTATATATCCGATTTTAAATATGTTCGTTTTATTCATTCAAGGCTTATGCCAGCAATAGCAGCAGTATTGCTTATATCAATACATATTTTTCCATATATTGGATCAGGACCAAAATGGAGGAAAATAACAAAACATATGACATCCGATGTATGCAGTAAAAAATTGTGGACATTCTTATTGTTTATGAATAATATGGTCAATAAAAAGTACTATGTAAGTTTTGCCCTGTATTTTTCATACGCGCATGTAGAAACACGAATTCCTAACTAATTTGAAAGTTCAAATTATGTAATCATTTTATACATAAACTATTAAAATTGTGAATTACAGTGTTTGGTCCATTTATGTTCAACAGCTGTTGACATGCAGCTCTTTTGGATATCACCGCTTATTTTATTTCCACTGGCTAGAAGACCTTCTTTGTCTTTGTATTCTTCTTGTTCTTTGCTTCAGTGATAACTCCTGCCATAATTCTTGCCGTGCACCAGTTTCCATTTTCTCTAACCTCAGTAGGAGTTAGGTAAACCTGTTTTTATTATAATGTATGGCATAGAATTTATATAGATTAGATTAGATTGTTCACTCCATGTATACCCTTTTCGGGTTTTTACAAACCTATATTTTCCCCTCCCACAGAAGATTGTCAGACATTGAACTCGTCAACTCAAATCCCTTCCCGAAATCCCCAATAACCCCAACTCTCATAATAAGCCTCTAAGCAATGCCTGACGTACTCAATCCTATGGGATTTTTAATCTCTGAAACTCCCACCGTCTGCAGCCGGATTTTTTATTTAAAACGCCTGAATCCGCCTAAACGTTTGGTCAGTTTAGATGTAGACATTCGATAGCATTGAATGCCTACACCGATCCTTGGCGTCAAATCTCCCGCTCGGCAGTAATTAAACGTGGTGAAAACACGACTAAGCGAGAATCCCGAACAGTCACCCACTCGAGCGCTAACCGCGCCCGTTCACGCCCCTAATTTAGATTGTTTATTATATTCATTTCGCAATACTTACTTTTCACCTTATTTCTATTTCTCAAATGCATTTTATCAATTTCCAGCATAAATGGGTAGTGAAAATAATGTAATTTAAGATACACTCCCTCAAATCGTTTTTTCTACTATTTTTATTAGCAGTAATCTTTTTTTTACACTGTTGGTACTTGTTCTATAATTGTCCTCTATCCGAATGGTCATGTACATTGTGTACTTCAAATCTACCATATCATCTGCAAGGAGAATATGGCTACGGACATTTTATTTAATGGAGTTTCTAGCTCAATATGTTGAAGAAATTCGAAATTTCGCTTATGTCGAGAATATGGCAGTGGGTATTTCAAAAATACATTACTTGCGTCAACTGAGAGTCCAAGGAAAGAATGAGAGGAAAAGGGAAATTCTTTGATGAAGAAAATCTGAAAAATATCCATTTGAATGCATGTAAATTGATTGTGTTCTAGTTACAAATCCTGCTAAATGAAAATGATGTCCCATATGCAAAGTCGTATGAATTCTATTATCCTCAATTCTCCTATGCAAAGAACTCATAAATTCACGAATCAACTTTGAATCCGAAGCAAGATTGCACAACATCAGTCATGTAAATTGGAAAAATTAGTTACAGTATATGCCACGCTCTACTTAGTAATCATTATTGAAAAATATTCGACCATTCATATTTGAAGATGAACATGAGAATCTTGACAATTGTTTACAATACTGTTAACATGTAGAATTGATTTCACTAGTAACAGCATGTATAATTAATGCCTATTTCCAATGTTATCAGTTTTGACCACAT